>VWZS01004810.1:426367-478696 GCA_013397075.1 Rhabdornis inornatus
AGGTAAGCGGCCCGCGCGGGTCCGTGGCGAGGCGGTGTCAGCGGGGCCACCGGCGGGGAACGGGACGGGGCTGCTCTCCATCCTCCGCCGGGCGGACAAAGGCGCGGCCGGGGACGCGGCGGCGGCGGCGGCTCCCGGGCCCCTCCGGCTGCGGCGACCCCCGAGCGGGGTGGGCGGAGGGACCTGCGGGACCCCCGGACCATCGTCCGGCCCCGGGCTCCCCGCAGGCAGGGCTGGGTGCGGGGCTGTGCCGGCCCTGGGATGCGGTCCGCAGAGGCAGCCGTGCCCATCCCGTGCCTTGCCGGGGCTGTTACCGGCGCTTTGGGGGAGCAGTGCTGGTCCAGGCTGTCCGAAGCGTCCTGGCAGTGGTCCCTGGCATGGCCTGTGCTCCCGGTGGGGGAGATGAAGACAGGTCGTGCCCATCACCTTGCATCCAGACAGTGTCCGGCAGGGTGGATGCTGGCCTCGGGCATCCCCCGATGGGACTTTGTAGGTCGAGTTGCTCCGCAGCCATCGAGCATCCCCGGTGTCCTACCTCGATGTGCTGGCAGCAGAGAGAGAGCAGGGTTAGTGATGGCTTGGTGCCGCCAGAGCCCCTGTTCTTACCAGTGTCAGGAGGTGTATTTGCAGCTCAGTGGGTTCTGGGGTACTCACATGGTCTCTGATGGGTGTACAAGGACAGAAACGAGCCACCAGCTTCATCTGTGCTGGGAATGATGTGCCTCAGCCTGTGCGAGGCCTCATCCTGCCCCTGTGGTGGTCGGGGCTTATACAGAGCTGAGGAAGGTGCTATGGCAACAGGAATAAATGGAATTGTCAATGCAGGGTGTAAGGAGGTGAAGAGTGGATGGGAGTGCTGTGCTTGCAGGTGAAGTTCCTGGGTGTAGCACGCATTGACAGCACTGGTCACTTGCTGGGAGGTGTAACACTGATGCTCTTCAAAGCTGAGACTTCAGTTTACCTATAGATTAAATAGACAAAACTGTGCTGGAGTCCAAGGATGGAGCTTTGTCCACTTATTTTACAGGAGAACTTGGCTTTGCTCTGCAGTTCCAAAGCTTTATCTTCAGACACATGCAAATACTACAGCACTTATTCTTTCCTGTTTTATATTTATTTTTTCACTTTACATGGAATATGGTTGGCTTAAGCATGTTGAGCTTCCTCTGATGTGAAAGGGATGCAGTCTGTTGTTCTGGTAGTGTTAGCAGTCTGAACAAGGGGATTAATCAACTTTTTTCATTTGGTTAGAAATAAAATCAGCCAAAGATCTGGAGTCGCTTGTTTTTCAGACTTTAATTTGCTTTTTTCTGTTGAGGTTTCTCTCTTTGCTTTTTCTGGAAGAAACAGAATGGCTTAAGATTGGGAATTGCTGATAAAGGTAGATGAGCTGAATGTTCTTAAAGCAAAAGCAATTTCTTCTCTTGTGCCATGGTCAAACAGAATGGACTGAGCAACTCACTGCAGCACGGTGCAACCCTCTGGGTGCCAACCAGAGGGTCCACATACACATCCCAAACTTCCTCCAGCACACTTCCCTCTCTAACCCCTGTGTTGTGTTTGTTTCAATTGGTATCCATTAGTATCCATTGGCACTGGGTCTCCCACCCTGGGCTGCAATGGCTTCATCAAGAGCATCCTGCTCCTGCAGGCAGAGTAACAAGTGCATGAGGTGGCTGGTTTAGGCTTTGGGATGCTCCCAGATTCCATGTGGGGTGCTTACATAACATCCTCTATGTCTTCTGCCATTGGAACTGTCAGGGATGGCAGTCTGGGGAATTTTGTGTCTAATCTCTGTGCTCCCAAGGGCTGCCCTCACCTCAGTGCTTCAGTTCTCCCTTGGGAAAAGGGAGCATCGAGGATGAGTCCTCCCCACCACCACCCCTGGGTGTGCTGAGTGTGTATTGTGAAGGCCAGCATCACCCTTTGAAGTTTTAACGTGCTAATTATTAATGGCTACAGCCACTTAATCACAAAATTGCTGTCTGGTGCCTTTACACTGTGGTGATGTCCAGGGCAGGAGCACATGGGCAGATTGTCTTCTCCAGGAGGCCAGTTTGTTAGTCCTGAGTGTGGCAGGTTGAGATTAGCCCTGGCAGAGGGGGCATCACTGCTGTGCTCCAGGGCCGGGTGGGTTTTAGGGTGCTTGAGGGTGGATGAGACAGCGTCAGGAAGAAATGCTGGACTTGGCAGCATCCCCTGTGTGATGGAGGAGCCTGGGCTGGTGTTATGGGTGGATGGTACAGCCGTGGTCTGTGTGGGAGCTGCTCTCTGTGGGTTTTGTGGGGTTTTCTGTGCTGCCCCATCTGTTGTGAATTGTGCAGAGCTTTGCTCTCAAAGGCTGCTACGCACCAAAGCCAGTGGACATAATGGGCTTAGCTGAAACCCTCCGTTTGCTTTAACTCAGGCATGTTTTCAACATCACTTTTCCAACTCAGTAAGTAATTAATGCATTATGTGCTCTGTTGCATTAAACAAATAGGCCTTTTCTCATGCACATTATTAGAAATGCTTCCCTTAATGTTCACAGCATTATCACTGATAAGAGGTTGGTGTGAGAGGCCTCAGGGTCAGCGGTGTTCAGAGCTACTAAGATTTCAGTTCTGACTTTGGTGCATTTTTCTTTCCGATTTAAGAAGCGCTTCAGTTTTCCTCGAGCTGCCTGCTTGCTCTGTTTTTGTCCTCCTCCTTTTCCCAGTTTCATGATGTTTATTTTTCTTTCCAAGCCTGTGATCATGTTAAAATCCTGGATTTTGTTTCTAAGGGAAGTAAATTGCTAATCCATATGTTTGTGGAGACAAGCTTAGAAGTATCCCCTGCCTTATCACCAAAGCCTCTAGCACCCACTGTGGAGACTCTGCTTCTTCCTTTATCCCCAACAGTCTCATTTTAAGCAGGAGCTGGAGCTGTGCTGGGGAATCTGGCTTGGGAATGGCTGCTGCTTGGGTGGATGCTTGTGTTGAAGCAGAGATGCAGCTGCTGTGACCAGTGCGGTCCTGGTTGGACTTTCCCTGCCTAGGGAACAAAAATCCTCAATTCCACATGGTTCTAAGGGCAGTGTTGAGTAACTTGGGTTTCTTTGAAGGACATTTTGTTCTGACTCTCTTCCACCCCCATGCACAGCAGGTGGATGGGCTGAAAAACCCAAATGTCCTTTCTCAGCCTTGCTGTGCTGGGTCAGCAGGAGAGCTGCACCCAAACCCTGGATATCGGTGTGTTCAGACTGTCCTGAGTGCTTCACGTCCTGACAGATACTGCTTTCTCTGCTCCCTGGTGTCCTGTAATGCCTCACTTGCCTTCCTGGGTCACCAGCTCCCAGACATGACATTGGGTCTGACTCCTCACCTCTGCACCACGCAGGAGGGGACAATGAACAATTTCTGCTGCAGCCACAAGGCCGGAAATGCAGGTGGCTGGGAGCATTAACCACGGGAAGGTGTCACACATTGCCACGGAAATGTGGGGAAGCCGAGTCAGTGACGGCTGATGGGGCCACCTCGGGCTGGGGTGCTGCTGCTCAGATGGAGGAGGTGCAGCCAGAGCCCCTCCATGGGTGGTGGCTGCAGCTTTGTGTGGGATTAGCTGATGGGTTTAGCTTGTGAAGAGGAGCCTGGCAAATCCCTGGGGGCGTTGGGATGACCTGGGTGATTGGATGGGCACAGGGGAGGTGACAGGTTGAGGAGGGGGCTGGTGAGAGCTGGCTTCATCCAGCTGGACAGGTGGGGGTGGTTTGCCTTTGTGCAGGGCATGTGGAGGAAGGTCTGTGCATCCTGTTCGTGCAGGAGCTGTGGTGAGGGCAGATTTGGGGGATTCCCACAGCACTTACAGTGTTGTTGTAGAGGAAAGGCTGGCCCGAGCTGTGGAGCCATCAGCAGCCAGACCCTGCCACGCTGGGGCTGTGCCCCTTGAGGGGTTGGGAGCTCTCAAGTCCTGCAAGGACAGAAACAGCTGAGTTGTTGAAGGTAGTTTCAGGATCTTGTGCCATCATCCCTTTTGCAGCTCTGGGTGACTCCTCCTCTTCTCTCATCTAGCTATTAGATCCTTTTGGAAGAAATCTTCCCACCTGTGTGTGGGGTCACCTGCCCGAATGCCCCTGCTGTGCCTCTGACACAGTGGGGAACAAGCAGGAGGAGCCAGGGAGCGTGAGCTGGAGCTTTCCTCCTGCTCATCACTTGGGAAGGCAGCTTAAGCCTTCCTTGTTTGAGGGCTCAGGATTGTGTTCCATGTGGTTACAGAGATAACTTGTGTTCAAGGTGCTAGCAGGATTTAAATGTATTTAAAGAAATGGAAATGAAGGCATGGATGTGAAAGCTGAGGATAAGGAGGATGGTCTTGTTCCTCAGGATCAGCACGGGAGCAGCCAGGGCAGAGTGCCTTTTTTCAATCAAATAATAAGTTTGTATCTTTGAGCTTTAAATAAAGACATGTTGCCCAGAGCAGAAAATGTCACTTCCTTGCCTTCTTCCCTGCCTCCACACTCCCATCTGAATCATTCTTGAATCAGATGCATCCAACTGTCCTGACTCAAGACTGAGATTCTGGGACTTAGCAATGCTCATGAAAATCAGGAAATTTCTGGGATCTGTAGAGCATTGAGGGTCTTGTTTGTTAGCTTCTCTCTGCTGGGATTTCGCATTTTGTTTTTATTTTAAATGGTAGCTGAGATTCAGATGTATCGTCACTGAGCTGCCACTTGGAAAATGCCACCTCTAAAATGGCACCACCACTGTGACGTGATATTATTTACCTGGCTGCTGTTGGTCATACACAAACACCAGCCTGTGGGGAGGCAAAGGTCCTGGGGCACTGAAAAAGTGGATTGTCTGAGGCTGCATGGTGGCAGATGTCCCAGTCCCTCTGCTGATGCCAGCATCCCTGCGAGGGTGGCTGGGACAGGTGGGACAGTGCTGGAGTGTCACCAAAGGGACTCTTGCAACACAGATGCTGGGGTTTGCACAGGGTGCAAAGGTTGTGCCTGTCCAGACAGCTGGGAAATGTGTGGCCGAGTGTGGGATGGGACCGTGGCTGGTTCTGCCCTTGGAGCACCTTCCTGGTGCTGCCTGTTCCCCCTGAGACACCCAGCTGTGCCAGAGGGGACAGGACCGCTGTGGTCAAGGAGTGTTGGTGTCACAGGCTGCACCAAGGTGTGACCCCATCCCCGAGGGGACTGTGGTCCTTGTGCCACTCCAGTATGGCCCTGCAGGTGGCTGCAGCATCCTGGGATCTGCCCAACTGGGTGGTGGTGATGGTGGGCATCGAGCCTGTCCCCAGGTCTGTCCTCACTGCTGCAGGTGACAGCATGGGGACAGGGACATCCAGGACATCCCATGCCCATGGCTGTGGGCACAGGAGCACGAACAGGCTGTTCCTGAGGAGCTGAGGTCCCGGATGAGAAGTTCTGCTGAAGTCAGGGGAGAGACTCCAGGGGTTTTTTGACAAGAGCCCTGTAAATCCTCAGGGCTGAGGCTCAGTGTGCTGGTGACATTTGTGGAGCTGATGCCAGCTGACTGTCAGGGAGTGCTGCCGTGGATCTGAGGTGCTTGCTGGTGCTTCCAAGAAGCAGCCAAGCTCTTCATGGTGGTGTGAAGCATCTGCCAGCTTTGGGAATAAAGCCGTGCCAAGGCCGGGTGCTGAATGCAGGGATCCTTTCACAGCCGTCTGGCTGGAAAGGAAGGCTCCTTCTTCTTTACCTCTGACAAGCACTTAAAAAAGATAAAGCAAGGAAATGATGTTGAGGAGCTGGATTTTTGTACAGCACCTTGACCACACCTGAGACTTCACTGAGCTCTTGGATGAGGATGGAGCAAAGGCTTGGACTTGCTTTGAAAGTCCTGGAAAGCTACAGGCTGGGTTACCCAGGCAGGTGCTTCATGTCTGAGCCCAACAGGGCTGCCTTGTGCATCGCTGGGTGGGAGTGGGCCTGGAGGGACAGAGTCTGGCACTTTATAATTGGTTGGGGATATTAATATATTTTACGAGCTAAAGGCTAGATTGCAATCCAGCCATCTGCCCTGCCTTGGGGAGTCGTGTGTCTCCAGCACCCCAGGAGAACAGAACCAGTTGCAATTCAGTCTCATTAAACTGGCTAAAACCCAGATTTCTGGTTCACAGGAAATTATTTGCTTTTTTTTTTTTAATTTTTATTTTGACTTTTGGGTTCTGTCAGACTGAAATGGAATGGTTGTTCTTGCTTTGCTTCTGCTTAAGCTTCCAGTGAGCTCGAGTGTCCTGTGCCTTGAGGCTGCCCTGTAAGATTGTTGTGCCTGGGGCTAAATCCATCCCCAGTGAGGGGCTGGGGGCTGCTGGGTCCCTGCCGGGGGAAATGCTCCCAAAATCACAGCAGGGCTTGTCTGGAAGGGTCTTTTATTGGATTAAAGCTTGTCAGTCTGGAAGCATTTCCAACAAGACATTCTAGACTTGGAATGATTGAACCTCGTTTGTCTGGCAGAACATTTTCCCCCTTGTTCAATAGGAAACTTCCCGATGGTGCTGGTGCTGGCAGCTGCTGCTCCTGGAGGAGCAGGGCAGGCTGTCACCTCTCTGACAGGGTCACTCACGGCTCCTATCCCTGCACGGAGGGATGCAGGGAGAATGGTCCAGCTCCTGCATCCCAGCTGGCTGCTCTCCTGGTGCTGGGGGGGCTGGAGCAGCTTGGCTGTCTCCTCTTGTTTTCTCCAGGCATTTAATAAAGGCAGGGAGCAGGGAGGGGGCTGCTGGGTCTGTGTGGTTTCCCAGGATTTTGCCTGTAAAGAACAGCCCCTCCAAACACTGCCGGGGCTGTCATTGCATGGATGGAGCTGCCCAAAGCAGCTCTTTTGTTGGAGGCTGAATTCTTCTGGACCTTCCCATGCAGAATTCCTGTCGCCCTGTGTCACCCAAGCTGCAGCAGGCTCGGGATGCCATGCAGGCTGCCAGCCCCCAGCTTTGGCAGCAGCTCTGCTCCAGCCCTTCAGGGCTTCCCCCCACCCTTTTTGAGGTCTCTGCTCCTCATTCACACACACGGGTCCTATTTCAGTGAATGAGTGCATGAACTCAGCTGGAGCTGCATGAACTAATGCAAAGCCTTAGTTTGGTCTTGTGCTGCTAAAAGGAGGATTATTTTTTTTTTTTATTTCTGAACACCTGCTGTATGAATTAAAATTTGCCTTTTAAATGTAACCGATTCAGAGTCTGAGCATGAGCGATGGGCATTTGCTTTTTGCCTGGAAAAAGAAAAAAGCAAAAACCTTGAAGGTTTTTCTCTTCTGGCAACTTGGCTTTAAAGCAGAAGAGCCTGAGACACTTCTTTTTTAACAATTTTTAATTCAGTTGTCCCCTATCCTTATAAATAAGCCCCCAGAAACATGACGAGGCAAGCATCCCTGCTATTTATAGCTCTGCTCCACACGCTCTGTTTTAAAAATCAGGCAGCTAAATGGCTCTGCAGCCTTCCAGCAAAAGGCCTAATGACACAGGCATTTTCTATGCATGGATGGGTGGATGTTTAAAGGCTGTTAGTGCTGAGCCCTTCACCCTGAGCAGGCAGGATGGTTTCTGCAGCAGGGAGGATTTTCCTGGGCAAAGGGGAGCCCCCTGGCATTGCCCCAACCCTGGAGAAGGGGCTCTGGGTGTGCTGCACCCCATGGCTCAGCCCTGCCTCAGCCACTGGGGATGCTCCCAGCAGGGTCAGTCCTCCCATCTGTCCCCTACACCTTGGCCCTTCTTGGGGTTACCTCTAGACAAGATATATTGATATTCCCCAAGTTGTTTGGGGTTTTTTTTTTTATAATTTATTGAGGCTGCATTAACCTTTCATTCCTTTTTTTTTTTTCCCCCCTCTCCTTTTTGGCATCACCTCCCTCTAATGACGAGGCTGCTGGTAACCTTTACCCGTTTAACTGGTTGTGCCACTTCTCAGATGAATCTGCTTTATTCCTGGCAATTTATACAGCCACAGTTTTCAGGCAGCTTCACTATTTTGACTGACTGGCTGACTATATTAACTGATAGTGCTGCTTGGGCTGCTTTGATCCTGTATTATTTATGGAAATGATGGCACATAACTCTGTGTAGCTGATTAATGCTGCATGTATTTTTAATATGCTAGTTCTCCTGTTTGATCTGTGCTAAATGATTATTCTCTGATGTGTTCCTGGGTTCATTTTGGCTCTTTATGGAAAGGAGATTGAAATGGACTGTTTGTTTTGTTGCCGTTTTTTTTTCTCCCAGTGGTCTCATCGTGGGCTGCTTTTTCAGCTTTCACAGGTCGTTTTCCCCAGCAGGGCTCTGCCTGCCACATGGAGCACTTACACTTTATTGCTATTAATTTGGGTGCTTTGTTGGTGACATTAGTCTAAATTCATCCCTGTGTGTGCAGTTTGGGAAATTTTAAGAAGATACAAGGTGGAGCAACAACCTTTTAGGTGATGCTCAGTCCTTTTTCTGTGCAGCTGCTGAATGAGACTGTTTGTCACCAAATGGCACTCGGGTCCAGCAACACCTGAATGAGAAGAAAACCAGTCTAAAGTGGCAAGGGTGTAATTCATATTTTCTGTGGCCTGTCACAGGATGGCTGGGACTGGTTGATATTAAGAAGACGACTTTAATTGTCAGGGATGTGTGTGCTCGACCCACAGCTTCCTGTCCTGTGGTCATGGCTGGGGAGGGATCTGTGGGCAAAGCTGGTGTTTCATCCCAGGAAATACCCACTGCATCCCACAGTGCATCCATGGCATGTGCAGTGCTGCTGGTGCTGACGTGCAGGAGGGAGGCTGATGTCCTTCATCCCTCCTCCAAAATCCACCCCCAGCACTAGATGTGGCTGACAGGGTGGAAACCAGGAGCTTGTTCCAGCAGAACCATCTGTGAGCTGGAGGATCAGCATTTTCCCTTCCCAGGGGCCTAGTGGAAGGGAAGGAAGTTGATGATTTTTTTTAATATATATTTTTTTCTCCTGCCTTTTGTAATAACTGCTCATTTTCATGGCACAGGCAAGAGTTGTCTCCAAAGCCCTGCACGTGGTCAGATCTACCGTTTCCCTGGGCATGCTGTGTTCCAGCAATACCAGTCTGTGAGGATGCTTTCATGAGCAGTGCTGTAAAGGTGCAAAAGCAATGCTCAAAACCTTCAAATGAAAGCTTTTCTTCCCCTCCTCTGAACAGTCCTTTTTATCAAAATCAGCAAAATATATATCTTTCTGCAAAAGATCCGTTTTCCTTTAATGGGCTTTTCCATTGAAAACAGTTTAAACTTGATGTTCTGTTCCTTCCCTCCAAATTTTTCAAAGCTCCTTGGGCTGTGAAAACTTCAATGATTCCATTTTCCTTCCCTCTATTTAAAAACAAAGTATAGGTGTATGTATATATTATATATATTTTTTTCTGCTAGCTAAAGCTCTTGCCTTTTATCACAAAGCAAACATTATAGACTGGGGTTTAGGGTGTTCTTTCTCTGCCCTAAAATAGACATGCTTACTCGAGCAGTTATTTGGGGGGAAAAACCAGGATGAATGCACCATGTTGGGCTTTGAGGGAGCAGCAGGATTTTGGGATAAGGCTCCTACAAACCCAGCTGCATCCCCAAGACACATCTCGATGGCAGACGTGTGACTGATGGGGCAGAGGCACCCACAGCTTTGCCGTGCTGCAGGTTTGGAGCATTCCTGGCTGGGGAAGGGACACGGAGCTCGCACAATGCCCCAGCTGGCAGCGTCCCTGGGGTGGGAGGAGGTACTGCCATGCACCCCTTCCCACCCCAAACTGCAGCCTGCTCGCTGGGGAGCTGGGCTGGGTGCAATCAGCAACCCTAGGAGGATGTGCTCCCGTGGTTTGTCCAAGCTGGAAGGTGATTGGGGTTGGAATGGAGCACTCTGACCTGTTGGCTCCTGCCTGGGCTGGGTGTTTGCTCACCTGCTGCCAACACAGGCAGTGTCTTTGCTGGAGCCTCCCCAGATTGTGCTCTGCCCTTCCCTGCCAAGGCCAGTGGATTTTTTCCCAGTCCCAAAACTTGAGGAAGGATCTGGGGGGGATTTGCCATGTTTTCCAGCTCCCCACCTGACTTGGACATGAGTGCTCCCAGCACTGTGAACATCCACGTCACATTAAGATTTATCCTGCGGGGTTTTCCAGCAATGCCCCAGTTCCTGGGCAGGGCTGGGGGTGCCCCAGTTTGGGTCTGGGGAGCTGTTGGGCTGTGTGGCATCTCTGTGGCTGGCTCAACATCCCCTGGGCCACAGGGCCAGCTGGCACAGGGAGCAGGTGGGGAGGTGGAGCTGGGTGCTTGGCCAGGTTTCAGGCTATGATAAAGTGAAGTGACGTAGAAAACGAAATACCTGTTATCAGAGAAAGACAAACAGAGCCTTCACCTGCCTCCAGCCTTTCTCCCTTCAAGGGCAGGCTGCATGCCTGGCATGTAGCTCCCTGGAAAAGATGTTCTCTTATTAATGTGCATGCTTTGGCTTGGCTGTGTTGTTGAGAAATCCAAGTTTGACTCTGGATAATGAATGACAAACATTTATCTGGTCTTAACTATTTTATTCTGAGTGTTTTTTTCCTCCTGGAAGTTCACAGTGAGTTGTTGACAGCGTGCCCTTTGACGTGGATTAGTGCTGACGCCTGGCAGTTGAATCTTCCCATCCTTTTCACATCTTGGTTGTTCCTTTTCAAAGGAGGCTTTTGTACATGTCTAATCCATTTAAAATGAAAGATAAATAACAAATGGACCAGTCTCTGAAGGGACAGTCAGTTACAAGGGTGGTACTGATATCCCTGTGGAAGGCAGTGAGCTCTGTTTGGGATGGATGGAATGACAGGAGAGAGCCTTCCCCCCAGCACCTCAGTTTGGTGTCAGGGGATGCCTGGAGCAGTGGCTATCCCTGATTTTTGGTTTCCAAACCCCTTAAAAGCTTTCCAGGAGGTGTGTGGGTGGTGAGTTCAAGTTTATGGACTGGAGAGTTGATGCTCTCCTCTCTCTGCTTCACCACCCATCGTTTTGTGATCCCTCTGAGGATCCTCTGTGTCCACTGTCAGGATGTACCTGAGCTTTGTACATGAGCTTCACCTTTGAGCTGACATCTCTCCCACCTGAGTATCTGTAATTCCAGGTGATATATTTATGTTTTCAGTGGGTGCAATATTTTCCCTGTCCAAGTAGAGTCTCAGGGCTGTGTCAGATACTGGCAGCTCCCTGGGTTTGGTAGGGTTTTGGATGCCTCTTTGCAGGTGGGACTCAGATCCTCCTCACACTGTGTTTTATTTTGACAGAAGAGCTGGTGGAAGAGGAGGCACCACTCCTTCTCCTTCAATGTCAAAACAGTCATTATGAAACCCTCAAAAATGAGGAAATGGTCAAGATAGAAATGTTGACAAACCTCTCCTAGCTGACCCATTGGCTGCAGAGGAAGCTCTGTGGTTTGGAGCAGTTCTTTGGCTTGGGATCAGGCTTGGTTTTGCCAGCCCCAGACTGTGTGCTGCTGTTGCTGAGGGTAATTCCCCTTGGTGATGCTGAAGGGCTCAGCTCTGACTCTGCATATCACTGCTTTGGGTTCAGCATCTTGGCTCAGACTTGGTCTCAGCCTAGTGCCTGAGCTGTGGGTGGGATGGGGAGTGCTGCACAGGGAGCCTGAAACCCTTGTGCCTGGCTGCCTCCATCCTTCCTATTACACTTTTAAAGGTTTTGCCTATTTACAGATCATTTGGGTGTTCTGTGGGACACGGCTGCTGCCTGTTGTACTTCCCTGGATGACCTGGTATTTATTGTGGAGGTCTCAGAGAATTGGCTTAGGATTTAAGTTATTGTTTGTTTGTGGTTGCTGAACTTGTGCTGTTTAGTGGAAACATTTCCCTTTGGTAGGAGAGCTATTGCTGGAAATAAATACAGGTAAATACCTCGTGGCTGAGGCAGGAGTGGGGGCTGGATGGAGCTGCAGTGTCCATCCACAGTGACAAAGGAGAGAGGAATGAAAAACTGATGTTCAGCCCTGATTGGGGTCATTCATCTGCTGCAGGGCTTGGGGCTCAGAGCAGAGGTGAGGGGGAGGCAGGGGCTGGCAGCTGCCCTCAAAGCCCTGCAGGTGGGCTCTGCCCCTGCTGTCTGTGCAGGGGGGGATTTTTGCTCTTTAAATTCATGGCATGGCTGCTTGCTGGAGGAGGTTTTGGAGTACAGCTGAGCTGCACCATGCTGCTGCTCCCCCTCAGCAGATGATACTGGATCTGCTGCAGTCCCCTGTTTCCAGTGATAAGTGATGACTTTCTCCATCCAGGTGTCTTTTTCCATGACGTGTCCTGACCCATATCAGTTCCCTCTTTGAAAGCTTGGCTTCTCCTCCGTGGATTTGCCAGCAAATTTTGTCTGGCTGCAGCATCTGCGACCTGGTTTGGCAGGTGCAGGGTGAGAGCAAAGGTGTGAAACAAGCTCTGAATGTGGAAATTTAAGCCACTTGCTGTGAGCTGGAGGTAGAGGCATCAGTTGTGTCCTGTGCAAAGTACAGCAGGGCAAGTGCAAGGCTGCATTATAAAATAAGGGAATAAAACGTAAGGAACAGGAAACTTTCCTTCCCAGCTCAAATGACATTTTCCCTGCTCTGTCCCAGCAGCTCTCTCTGCTTGCAGCACGTTGTAACTTACAACTCCTTGTCTGGCAGGAGTTATGGTAACTCCAAACCAGCCCATAGCACTATGTCATCATAACCTTGGAACAGGACCCAAATGGCAAAACCTGCCCGAAACCAGTTGTGATTACTCATGCTCCGTGCTATCCCTTTCCCCCGCTGGGCTTTCTGCTATGGTAATTCCACTTATTAAGCAAGGAGACAAAACACCTTTATTAAACTTGGAACCAAGCTCGGGAGCAATGAGAGGAGCAGGACTTGCTGGCTGCAGGCTGTCAAAGAGTTTTTTTCTCTTGTCTCCCTTCCTCTGCATGGCCTTTCAAGTGAGTGAGAGAGGAACAAAGATACTTTGCTGTTTGTGTTGAATAAAAGTCTGCATTTAAATGTGTTTGTTTAGAGTAGGAGAAGAATTAGGAATGTGTATTGGGAATGAATCCTGGGATTCGTTGGGGCTTTGCTTCATCTCCAAGCTTGAAAATGCAAAGAGCTGAGAGGAGCTGGGGTCATAGCTCAGGCTCTGGAAAGCTTCTTTTTATTAACACTTTCAGTTAGTGTTTATTAACACTGTGGATAAAAGGTGCCTTTGTTAACGGGTCTGTCCCTTTGCTGCTCAGCTGGAGGAGCTGAATCTTGAAAGGAAGTGCCCTGGGCACCTGCTGGAGTTACTGATGAAAGTTTTCATTCCAGATTTTTGCCACAGGCTTAGATATAAAATAGCCTGAAACCCTCCAAAGCAAGTCTTCCTTCTCTTTCTCATTAAAAAAAGGTAAAAAAAAGTTGTAAAAATGCCTCTTGCTGCCTGTGTGCCGAGCCATGAACGATGGGCCCCTTCCCTGTGTGGAGAGCATTTCATCTCACAGCAGTGTGAGCCCCTCCTTGGTCTGTCTTCTACCTCTTGTGGGTGCCCAGAATCTCCCTCTGAGTGCATCTCTCGGCCTGGGGATTGATTAGAGCAGTTTAAAAATCACTCCTGCATGGTTGGAGAGAAACGTGAGCCTGATGCTTGTGTTGCCTCTGAAGGTGAAGACCATCCCCAGAGGCTGTGGGTGCCCCAGAGCAGGGCTGGGAGCTGTGGCTGCTGCTCCCACGAGATGCAGAGCACTCCTCTGCCTCTGCTGGGGGAGGATGCACTTCCAAGCATTTTTATACTGAATTATGAGTTGACTGATGCTGTTGCTGTTGGCATCAACTTGCTTTTGTTCTGTCTTCCCTCCTGGTGTAAGAGTGCTGTAAATGAGGGAGAAAGGAAGGATAACTCCTTACCACATTCATCCCAGGCTGGGCTGAGCTTTGGTAGCTCTGCCCAAGCTCAGTGAGGTGAAGCTGCAGCTCCCTCCATACACCAGTGAAGGACCTGGTTACAGCGTGGCTACGCCTGGTGCAAAGAAATTGTGTTTTGACTTTGCAACAAAAAAAGTGCTGCATTTTGCAGTGAGGTTGGCCATGTGGGTTTGCCACCTCCCTGGGAAACCTCCCAAGAGATCCAAGTCCTGCAACTTGTACATGATGTACCTGCATGGAGGCTGTCACTGTCCTACCCAGCTCCCCTCCCTCCAGAAGGTTTCAGCTGCTGATGGCACTGAAGCAGATGTGTTACCACCTACTCTGTGATTCCTGTACTCAGCAGAAAATGGCTTTCCAGCAGCCTGGAGTTGGCCATTCCCTTTTATTTTCCCAGGCAGTGTGAGCCATGGCTGGGGATGATAAACCCTGCTCAGTTGCACCCACTGGTTGGGTATTCAGTGGGTGCTCAGCACAAGCTGGCTCTGGAAGGAGGAGGTTGGAGGTCACAGCCATTCCTGCCAAAGCTGAAGTTGGCCCTGGGAGCATGAGGAGTTAATTGCAGTGACTTGGGAGAGGAGGATCTGTTGTATCTGCAGGCAAGGTCTGGAGGGGAGAAGGCTCTGGAAGGCTGTATGCCTTGCAGCAATGGATTTTGGTTCGAAGTAACTTAATTGTGCCAGACGAATGTGCAGGCAGGAGGCAGCTCCTGTGGCTGGGCAGATCAGTTCCTTGCAGGCTGGACAAAGTCCCTGTGCTGCTGCACCCTGGGGTGGCCAGGAAGGGAAGGCAGGGCTGTGCTGCTGCACCTGCCTGGGATCTCTGGGAGCAGCAGGAACTGAAAGTTTTGCTGCTCAGCAGCAATGAGCAAATCTGGCTGTTCCTCAAACAGAAGGTTTGACCCTGTTCTCCCTGGTCTTGCTCACTGGGAGCCCCACTGGGAAAGGTAGGATGTGACCAAGGGGTGTTACCCGAGCTCATCCCCAGCTCATCTTTGTTTTCTTGCTGGTTATTCACACAACACAACTTTACAGCCCAAACACAAACAGTTGGAAGGATGGTTCCTGCTCAGGGTTTCCTCTGAAGAACCTTAAATCTCCCATAAATTAATGTGTTCATTCATTAGTTGCAACTCCCCAAAGCACCGAGCAAAGTTTGTGAGTTTAATTACTTTTTGCAGGAATCGGAGCACGCAGAGCCTTCAGCAGATGATTATAGTTCATATTATTCATGTGGCTCTTCATAATCCCTTTCTCTGCTAGGCCATGGTCGATAGAGACTAAAATTGGAATCTGCTCATAAATTCCCATCCTGTGTGAGGTGTCTTGATCTTCCAGTGAAAGCATTTTGCTGACAAAACAATTCGGTTTCCTGAGAGGTGCCACACAAATATATCTGTCAGGAGGGTATGAGTGCCAGGGTTCTGTGTGCTGCTGGGGAGGTGTTTGCCAAAGTTAGTTTTCACCCTGTTTATCTCTAAACCCAGAGTTGGGCTGGCTGTGTCACACACTGGGTGGTAAAAAATACAGAGATTTTCAAACAGAAACATGGAATATTTATATGGTTGCAGACGTTTGTGGAAATATTAGTGGGATAATCTAATCAACTGAAGTAGAACGCCAACAAAACTATTTTTAAATTAATTAAAAGGCTTGGATTTTTTTTTTTTAAACTGTGGAGGTTTTAATCCTAAAGTATGTATTTGGTCTATTTGAAGTTACTGTAGCTTCTCAAATCATAAACATTTTAGGGCCACATTCCTCTTTGTGCACAGTCTGCTTCGTAAGAGACCCCGGAGGGTTTGTCTGCCTGTGGAAACTTATTGTTATATAGGAATGAATAATTCCTCAGCTGCAGCTGTGTAATCCCCCCTGAACAGCTTTTCTGCCTCATAACCTGGATTTTAATGACTCCAGGACCCCTCCTGCTTCTCCTGACATCTCCTTGTCCCATCCATGGGAGCTGCTCAGGTGTTGTGCTCCAGCAGAGCTGTGAGCTGGGGATCTCCCAGTGCAGGAGGAATACCGAGTTAATAACAATCCATATTTTTCTTTCTTTTCCCCCTGATGTTTACAGGGCTTTATCCTTTAAGTCTCCCAAGACAGCTTTGCACCTGTGAGTCTGACTTTTGATGCAGGTTTACTGGGGAATGAGCAGGTTCAAAGCTCTCTGCACAGGTTGCTGACTTGTTCAGCATCAAAAAGGAGGAAAAAGCAACAAAATTGCTCTGTGTGGAGGAGCTTTCAGGAACTCCTCAGAAACCAAGTGCCTGCAGGTTCCACTGAAGGTGTGGGGAAGGAAAAGAAATAAGCAGTCCCAGGGATTGAGCAGCATTTGGGGAGGGTCTGAGGGTCCTGCTTTGCTCCTGCTGGGGAGGCAGGAGGGCTGTGGGCTGTGCTGGGAGTGATTCTCCATCTCTTTGGAAAGGCAGGGGGCTGACAGAGTTGAGGCTGAGCTGGAATTTGGCTGAAGCCCCAAATCTGTCTGCTTCAGGCTGATAAAATGTGCTTGTGCAGCTGCTGGTGACCCCAACAATTGGGACCTTGGCTTTGTGCTTCTTTCCGAGTGATAAGTGAGAGATTTACTCTGATACAATATTCCTCAACAGATGTGTTTAATCTTCTAATGACATTACAAGTGATGTATATGCATTGTCTTTTCCCCCTTGTTGACCTGTAAAAGCTTTTTATGGAACAACACAAGTGACTGTAACACTCTTAACAGCATTAATGTGAACAAAATTCTCTTCACCATCAGCACCTGACTTTGCAGAGCCTGGAGCTTGATGGAGGCTGTAAGTGCCCAGAATGTGGTGCACTCAGTAATAAAAGTGAATGCAAAATAACAGAAGACACTCCTGTATGTATATAAATTTTTTGGGGGTAGCAGAGATACTCTTCCTACCACTTTGGCTTTGCATTGTAGCCTCAAGTGAGAGTAAATTACAGGTCTGAGCACTTTAATGCACCTTCGTGATGCAAGAGCTGACTCTTATTTTGTGCTGAGTGCTGTCTGGCTGGGAATGAGTCCTGGGACTTGGCAGAACTCCTCTCTTTGGGAAGCTACAGTGCATCAGCTCCTCTCTGGCCTGTTCTTGCAGGAGCTCTTGGCCCATGGCAGATGTTCCCCAGCTCCCTGGGAGAGAGCTCAGCCAGGCTGTGCCCTCTCAGATCTGCTGCAGCCATGGGAGAAGGTTGGAGGCCAAAGCATCCTTACACTGGGATAACAACTCCTGCACTCAGAGCATCAGTAGGATTGCACCCAAGTGAGGAGTGATGGAGCTGAGCCCAAATTCCAGTCCAGGGCTAGACTGGACCACACTGACATGGTGCATCAGAGATGTGGAAGAGATGGGCTGGAGCTCAGGAAATTGTTTTACAAGGGCTGGGTAGGATGGGACCTTCCCTTCTAGCAGCTGGCTCATGCCTGCTCTTATCCCATGCTGGAACAGCACTGTCCTGACACTCACCCCGTTGCTGGGGGAGGTTTGGCACATCAGTGCATTTACTGAGGAGATGAAATGTCTTCTCAGGGGGAAGGGAAAGAGCCTACTGAGAGGCAAGGGGAAAGGCAGAGCAGTGGTGCAGCACAACTGTGCTGTAATGAGGAGAAATTCCCAGTGGAAAGAGCAGTGCCTAACTCTTTAAAGGGGATTTGTCTGTTTGGGGGAAGGGCTGGAGCTGCCACCATCCCTGAGCAGTGCAAACAAGGAGAAAACAGAACTGCCAGGCTGGCTCAGAGCAAAGCTTCACCCACCCAAGAAAGGCCAGAAGAAGATGCCAAGAGGGCAGGGCATGATCCTGACTTTTCTGGATAGAGTTTCAGGGCCTTTCCCATCAGGATGCTTCCTCCAGATCCCTGTGTTTAACAGCCACCACTGGACCTGTCCTCTGTGAGCTTTTCCAGTCCTGCTTTGAAGCCACAGGTATTTCTGGCAGCCAGAACATCCCCTGACAACGAGTTCCACAATTTAATTACGAGGGGAAAGGAAATGACCTTGAATAGATTTTTAAACCTGCTGCCTGATCCCTTTATTCCTGTCTTGTCAGGAGTGGTGCCTGGAGAGGGATTGAAAATGGGAAATGGGAGAGAAGGTAGGGCTTGAATTTGGGGATGAAGCCTGGGGAAGAGGGAAAACTGCTAAATTAATATGAAAACAAAGCCTTTTCAGGGATGGGATGCTGTTATGTGCAGTGGTTTAAATCCAGTGGGATATCTGGAGAGGATTTGGGAGGTGAGGTTCTTACTGGGCTGTGTTGGCTTCAGAGCTGCAGGTGCCACACTGGGGCTGCACCTCTGGCTCCCAAAAACCCACCAGTACCTCTAGGTTAGAATGTTGGGTTTTTTCCCCCTTCATCTAGTCTGGAGAACAGAAAATGTCTGTCTCCTTGGGCATGCTTTTGCAGCAGGACAGTAAATAGCATCTGTGGGCCTCCTCAGCTTGCTCTCACAGCTGCATATTCTTATAACCAAAAATGTGCATCTTGTGTTTTCCAGCCTGGCTCCCAGGGAGCAGGTGAGTTCATTCAGGACTTGCACTGGTTCAGGATGTCCCCAGCTAATGTGGTTTCACAGAGACCTTCGTGCCTTTCAGAGTGTTGGCTTCTTTACCCTTTGTAAATATTTCACCTGTTTTCTAAATTATTCATTCATTAAGTGGCTTGGAAAGAAGAAGGAATCACGCTTGTAATATGTGTGAAGACTTAAAACATTGCAAAGCTGAAAGAATGTGAAGAAAAAATAATTTGAGGGTTTTTGCATCAGAACAAGCTCTGTTTAAGTACTAGGAGGGGATGGGAGATGAAAGGATGTGGGGTCTTGATGGATCTGGCACAGGCTGGGATGTTGCTGGGGTTTACAGAGTTGGAGTTTGCATTGGGATGGGATTTGGAGGCTGAGATCTTTATTAGGGGTGGATCGGGGAGCTGGCACGGAGTTTGAGGTGGCCACACTGATGTTGAGGTGGCCACACTGAGGGGTCACAGGGCACCCTCAGACCTGGAGGTTCTTGGTTGTGTCAGTGCTATTTACAGCCATGGTGTGGATCCAATACAATATAAAACATCTATTCTCCAGTTTATTGGTAACCTATGGCTTTTGCATACTAAAAATTAATCAATTTTAGGTCGGGGCTAACTGAAATTGGATATTAAATCTGTCTCCACACAGCAGTGTGCCCCTGGCTTCCCAAAGGAGGAACCTTTCCTTGTACTCCACCTTCCTCTAAGCAACAACCAGTGAAGGTGGAATATTGCTCCTGGATGGAGAGGTGTTTGGTTTTTTTTTTTGAAGGGTAACATGGCAGTGACACACATTTTTATGGTGCCTCTGCTCTTGGACCTCAAAACATCATTAGGCTGTTAATTAATTAAAGCCTGTCAGTCCGTTCACGAGAAAGGTGATGGGTTTTAACTGTGATAACCACGTGCTTAGAGCTGTTGTGTAGTGCTTTGTGGGGAAGGAAGGAGCACCTTGATGGTTTAGCAATGGGGAACAGGCAGAGACCAGCAGGGCTTGGAGGCCCCGGGGGGCAGGGGAACACCCTGAGATGGGGAAACTGAGGCAGAGCAGGGGTGAGTCAGGATAGCAAACTGAGAAGAGTCAGAGCTTGGACCAGTGCCTCATCCCTGAGAGGTCTTTGCCCGTGGCTCCCTTGCTGGTGGTGTTATCCCAGCCCCAGCACAACCCTCCAGCCATGACTGTGCAGTCTGGAGTGGGACAGCCCTGGGGCTCACCCACCCTCCTCATTCCTTTGAGCTCTCAGTGAGGTGTTCTTGAAGGTTCTCTTCAAAAGCAAAACACTGGCTCAAGAAAACTGAATAAAGGCTTGTAAAACCTGATTCTCTTCTGTAGTGCTCATCCTCTTTGCTGTGTTCCTCAGTCCAGGGCAGCTGTTGGTTATCAGTTCCTGTTCTGGCTGAGGATCATTCGCGCCTTCTGCCACCCAGTTGCCGTGGGGACAACAAAGTGTCCTTTAAATCAGCCCTCAGGTTTTCACAGCCTGGTACATCCTTGTGTGAGCCCTTGACCTCGATGCTGTGCCAGACAATGGAGTTCAGATTTCAGTGCTGCTGTCTGAGTCTCCTGCCCTGCCCAACCCACACAGCTCCAGGGCATTTTGGGGCCACATCCACGTGTGAGCCAGGCTGGGTACATTTGGGGTGGGTAGGGACCATGTGGGATGCTGTTCCCCTACCTGGGACCACCATCCTTTCCCAAAGATCTCTGAGGTGGCTGGGGGAGGTAGGGTCTGCAAGGAATCTCCTTTTGGGAGACAACTTCTGGATCTGTTGTGTTGTGCCTTGCCACACACTTGGGGTGATTTTGCAGCACACAGGCTCAGCTCCTGTCCCCATCACTGCTAGAGCCAGGCTCCACCAGCCTCCCAGGCAAAAGATGCTTTTGCCAGTGTTATTTTGGATTATTGCAGCATTTCTTGCTCTCCTGGGGAACCAGCATTGCAGTGGTGTCTGTGTTGCTGTTGAATTTGGCAGCTGAGGCAGAGCCTGACCTGAACTGGGGCAATTTTGATGGGCTGGAGTGTTGGATGGAAAGCAATGGGTGCTACGAAGTCAGATTGAGGTTCAAAGTGCTGCCATCCTGCTGGAGCATAAGTGGTGAGGCAGAGCTCCATCGTGCCCATGGGGACCATCCTCAGGCACTGCCCCACTCCTGCCCTCTCCATCTGTGGTCTCAGGCCCTGCCTTTGATGCTCCTGGAGCACAAGGGTGGTCCCACATGGAGCAGCTCATCCCCCAGTATGGGACCTGCCCTGTCAGTGCCTCCCGTGCCCTTAGAACGAACACAATGCTTGTTTTCTTTCCTTAATCAAGGCTGGCAGGTCTATTGGCACCACATGTTGAGTTCTGAAAGAGAAATCTGTTTTGATGCATGTTTGATAAGCTCCAAAAGTGCTTTTACTCAAAAAGTTTTCCTGGTTTCTGTTCTGGTGACAGGGAGAAGCCCAAGTGCCCAAATCAATATGGTTCTGCTTGGATAATTGAGCTGGGAATTCAGTCTGTTATGTGAAGTGGTTGCTGAAGTGGATAATTGCAGATCTTGAGGTGTTTGTCCTATTTGATAGTTTGGATTGAAGAAAATTTAGGTGCAATTTCACAGGTGTATAGGGACAACATGGCTTCTGTGGGGATCCTATGGTGGAGTAATAAAGCTAAATAACTCACATTTCTTTGTGTGTTAGAAGGACACAGATGACGAGGGAAAGAGCTTTAAGTCACGTTTTCTTGGGATGGGGACTTGGCCTCTTCCCTCTCCCTGAAGTGCCCTGAATACTGGCTCTACTCAGGCAATAACAAACACCAGCAGTTGTGTAAAGCCCCTGATGCTTTATGCACTATTTCTGCAAATAATCCTTGTTTATAATTCAGTTTTGGCAGAAAAAGACTTTAAATTATTAAGGCACTAAATATTTTGCAATGAAAGAACAGAGATAAAGCTCTTGGCAGAAACAAATTGCCAGGGAGAAGTTGTTCTCTTCAGTGCGTTTGGGGCTTTAGAGTATTATGAGAAATAACATGGGGGGGGACTGGGAATTCATCACTTGATCAAAAGATTTGCTTCTCTCTTAAAAAAGCAGCTGTTAGTGCATGCTTTCCAGCACCCTTGGAAATACAGTGTCCCCAAAGACCATGCTTGGGTCCCCAGAGCCATCTCCTCTCCCCACAGGACTGAGGGGGGTCTGTTTTAGGTGGTGGGGGTCTCTGTCCTGCCTCCAACTCTACCACAACTTTTAAGGTAATTTTCATGCACTTGGTGCTCTCCTGAGAGCAGATTTCTAGGGGATTCTGTATTCCTTCTTCAGGAGTGGGAATGCTGCTGCCAGTTTGTCATGTCAGTTTATGTTCTGTGGTAAATCAGGGTTGTTCCAGTGGTGTGGAATGCAGGCTCTTAGAATTAATGATTTTGCAACCTGTTGCTGATTTTATCCTGATATTACACAGTTATTGCTTGTCAGCTCCTGGAGTCAGGCAACCATGAGGGTGGATATGTGTGTGTATATACATAAAGACATTTTATATGTGTATATGTATATACACATTGTATATGTGTATATGTATTGTATATGTGTATATATACTATATACACATATATATAGCTACATATATATGTAATTTAGCTAGTTATACCCATAATCTTGTGGCTCTTCTTTGGAGAGATTTCAAGCATGAACTGTAGTGTTTCAAACCCCAGAGGGCTCCCAATATGGGTTTTTTTCCCCATCATCTCAAAATTTTAAAGCAAAAATCATCCCTAAAGTGATGATGGGGAATGCAATGGGAATGCTGAGGCCCTGGCACAGGGTGCCCAGAGAAGCTGTGGCTGCGCCATCCCTGGAAGTGTCCGAGGGCTGGACGGGGCTTGGAGCCACCTGGGAGCTGTCCCAGCCCACGGCAGGGAGGTTGGAGTGAGATGAGCTTTATATCCCCTTCCAGCCCAAGCCATCCTGCAGCTCTGTGATTTCTCTGTTTCTCTTTCCTTGCAGGAGACCTGTGCAACTGCAGCTCGGTGGGCAGTGCTGGATGCAACCGCACGACGGGGCAGTGCCTGTGCCTGGCTGGCTACACGGGGCTGCAGTGCCACAGCTGTGCCCACGGCTTCTTCCCCGAGCAGGGGGGCCAGCAGTGCCAGCCCTGCCGCTGCAGCCCTGCAGGAGCCACCAGTGACCAGTGTGACCAGTGAGTAACGCCGCTGGGATTTGGTGTGTTTTGGGTTTTGGGCAAGAGCGGGTCTTGTCGTCTGTGCTGGTGTTTAAAAGGAAAAAAAGTAAGCAGGAGGGAAGCTGGTCTTATAAAAATTCATGAAGATGATTCTCCCTCTTTCAAGAGCTGAATTATAAAAGTATCTGTGGCTGTGGCAAAAGGCCTGGCAGTCCTCAAGGGGGTTGAGTTGTGTTTTGGAGTGGCATGGAAGCAGAACCTTTCCTAATGCCTTGTGCATCTGTTAGTCCCTGTTGGGCAGGGCTGCCTTCACGCCTGAGCTGGGAGGGGAGCAGAGGCTGGGGTGGAGCAGGGGGCTTTGGAGGGGTTTATTTTCCAAAGGGATGGGTTTTATGCCAGAGGCAGGCAAGGCTTTGTGCTCTGCCCTTGCTGAGCACTGGGGTGGAAGCGGCGCCCCGACAGCAGAGTCAGCTCCTGCCCTGCCTGGTGTTTACAGTCACCAGAGCTGATGCTTGGAGCTCTTGTATAATGAATGTGTTCCTCTTCATTTCACCTCACCCACCCTCACATCTTGCCTTGTAAAAGCTGGCACGCAATTATTTTCCAAGCAGTGATCTGTCAGCCATTGGAGATCTGTGGCTGGGCTGAGGGGATCCCAATTCCTGCAAGAACAGCGTGAGCAGCAGCCTGACCCACTGGGTCTCCAACTTGAGCTCATGGGGATAGCAAGTTTCAAAGTCTCTCCTTGGAGGAGACCTCAACAACCACCCTGCAGCAACTTCCAGCCTTCCCAGGCTCCTGCTGCCTTATTGTCTTCTAGGGCTGGGTCTGGGCTCAGCGTGTGTTGAACACCTGCAGCTCCCTGCCAGGGCAGGGGCTGAGTCAGAGTCAAAATGCTCTGCAGGGACATGCTGCCTGTAATTATTTTATACATTATCTTTTCCCTAACGCCCAAACCCTCTGTTGATGTCCTTCCTTTTTGTTTCTATGCTGCGTTTTTCTGCTTGCATAAGCTCTGACAATTCAGAACTTAAAAGTAGAACTCCAGCTGAGGAGAGTGACCTTCTTACTAAAAGAGGTGAATCTTGGGGGTGGAAAGCATGAAGTTTTCCACTTTTTGGTTTGTTTTTTTTTTTTTTTTTGTTTTTAGTGGCTGTTGTAGGTACGGGAAGATGTGCCTGGAAGCATCAGGGTTTGCCACAGAATTGAGTGTGTGATTTTGGTCAGATCTACTGGAAAGGCAAATTGGACAGAAAGGCTTAGGAACTGGGAGAGGAGAGAAAGTGCTGCTGGAGCAGCTGGGTTAACTGGAAGGGAGCATTCTTGCCCCAGCTCTCTGAGTTGCTGGGCAGTGGGTGAAGCATGGACATGTTTGGTGTCTCCCCGTGTCTCACAGCATGGGGAGAGGCAAGGAATGCCCTTGGGAGCTTCAGGTGAGATGCTCTGAGTTGTGAAGGAGAATGAGGTGGAGTTGGAGCCAGAAACAGCAGGGACCTCCCCAGCCTCTCCTCAGCACCATTTCACAGCCTTGAGAGATGTGGGAGATGCTTGTTCTCAGCCATTTAGAAGAGACAGCACAGGGCAAGATGTGGAGGGAGATTTGGGGAGGGGGGATGCTGCAAACAGAGATCACTCTGTTTCCCTTCCCAGCTCAGAGGGGTTTGCTGCAGACAGAGATGACCTCTGGGCGTTTAAAAAGAGGAGAATTAGGTCAGTTGTCTGTGTTACAGGGCTGGGGGCATCAGAAGGGCTGCGAGGTGGGTGTGTAGTGTGATGTGTGTGGGAAAATGGAGAGGAACACAAAGGCCAGCAGGGCAGGTGCTGCCCTTGCCTCTGTTGTGTTCAAGTGGCACCAGGGCTGGGCACAGCTCCTGCCAGCCTGCAGCTGGCACGGGTGGGGCTGGCACCAGGGGTGTGGTGCATCCCTGCACTGGGATCTGTCCTGGTGGGTGGCAGAGCCTCTTGTGCACGGCAGGGAAATGTGCCTGTGAATGCAGGAAGGGATTTGGGCTCTCATGCTGGGAGCCCTGGGTGGCTGCTGAGGAGTCCCTGGAGGAGCAGGACGTGTCCCTGGGGCAATCTGTGCTCGGGATGAGACACGCAGGCATTGCCCAACACCAGCAACCAGCTACTGTTTTGTTGACATGGAAAAAAAATCCTCCGAGTTGTACTATTTATTTATTTAATAAAACACCAGCCCAGCTCGACTTGCACAAGTGAATTCCTGTGTGAGGCTTCAAAGGAAAGCCATGGCTGTTCCGATGAGTGAAACAGCAGCAGAGATTTTGGACTCTGACCCTTTTAAAGGGTGGCTGATTGGAGGGGCAGAGTGCCCAAAGGCTGAGCCCTCAGGGCACACAGAGATCCCTCTTAGGTTTCAGTCAGGCTTTTGTAAAAGTGCCTTTTAAAGCACCACCATATGATGATTATTAGTATTATTTCTCAGCACACTCTCTGGCTGGCCAGATGGCAACCCAAGCCTCCTGTTTGTTAACTAGACCTCAAATGCAGACCATCAAACAAAAATTAAAAAAATCCCTTTCCTGAGGCACAGAGTTGATTTTGGGAGTGAACATTGACCTGACATGCTGTCGCTATGAATGGGCTCCATGGCTGCTAATCAAAGGTCTGTTTTGGTGGTGGTTTAAATTTGATTATCTAGGAAGATCCACGCAGATCCCCCTGTGGATGGCAGAGGATTTCTGTGCTCTGGTTTGGGTGGTTTTTTTCTTAGATGAAAAGCTGTGTGTGGCTCAAGCTGGAGCTTGCTGTGGGGCTGGATGGAGTCTTGGGCTGCTCAGAGAGGAGGAGAGGGGGAGTGAATTGTCCCTGCTGCGGTTAACGCCTAGAAACCTCAGAAAAAAGCACATTTCTTTGGGTTGGATGCTGTGCAGATGCTTGCTAAAGATAGCTGTGGCCTGGAAGTGTTCACAGTCCATAGAGGAAGGGTGGAGAAAGAAGCTGAAGTTTCAAGGGCCATGGTCAAGGTCAGAGTGGTGGAGAATGAGGACGGTGACTCATGTGGGTGCACGGGCTGAGCTGGAAGGGCTCTGTGCCCGCTGCAGAGCTCTGGGGACAGTGACAAGTGGCAAGGGTGCCTGGTAGTGGCCTCAGCCCATGGTGATATAGCCCCAGCCAAGAGCTGCCCCCACCAGCTGCATCTCTCAGCATCTTTTGGGCCCCTGGAGGTGAAGGCTGTGCTGTGTGTCCTCTGAGGAAACCAGAACCTCCCAGCCTGGAGGAGTGAAGGTGGTCAGTGCTGCTGGAGAAGGTCACCATGCCAGGCTGGCCAGCCCACATCTCCCAGCCTTGCACCCCTGTATGATCATTTTTCCTTTTTTCCTTCATGTGAGCAGAGTCCTGTGCCTGAACTCTCGTCTCTTGCTCCCTAAGGTGGGGCAGGGAGCCAAGGCAGAGGCAGCAGGAGTGGGCTGGGGTCAGTGCTCTCCAGTCCCAGTAGCCAGGGCAGCAGTGGGAGCTCTGGGGCTCCTTGGGGTGTTTCTGGCCCTCTGCACCCTGGGCAGCTGTGCCCAAAGTGCCACCTGTGTCCCCAGCTGAGTCATGGCAGCATGAGCCAGCACAGCAGACCTGGGATGAACAGGGTGAGGGAAGGAGCTTTGGTCTGAGGAACCTTTAGTTCTGCAGCCCTCATACCCTGGCATGAGGAGCTGTGCAGGCACAGCTCTTTAAACACACTCTGAGATAATTCTCCATGTAAACCTGTCCTCTGGCTGGGGGGTTTGAAGGACCAGGACTGCAGGCAGCCTGGATGAGGCAGCATCCCCTCCTGGGGAGCAGGAGATGGCAGATGACTCTGCAGTTTTGGGTTTGTTTATTTTTACCTGGCTGGCAGCACTGCCCATCCCCACGTGGGACTGCAGACACTGGCTTGGGGCAGCCCAGTGTGACCCAGCTCATCTGCAGGAGGGCTGACCTGGATTTACCTTCTTTGAGGTGTTTATCCCAAGTTTTCCTAGCC
This sequence comes from Rhabdornis inornatus, assembly GCA_013397075.1. Classification (NCBI taxonomy): domain Eukaryota; kingdom Metazoa; phylum Chordata; class Aves; order Passeriformes; family Rhabdornithidae; genus Rhabdornis; species Rhabdornis inornatus. The sequence continues at coordinate 452,892 of VWZS01004810.1, forward strand.
CAGCACTTGGGAGTCTGTGCCTTCTGCTTTCCCAAAGCTGTGGGGGCAGTGTGTTGAGCCCACGAGCAGCTGTCCCTGTGTGGGTGCTCCTGTGGGCTTGGGGTGTGAGTGGAGGAGTGGAGCTGTGCAGCAGAGATGCTGCTCTGAGATGCTGCTGCTGCTGCCTGGCACAAGGGTTCAGCCCTCAATTCCCTGTTTCCCTGGGAGGTTTTGTTTTTTAAGCTTGTCCTGGTTCTAGGGAAGAAAAGTGATGCACCAGTACCTGTGCCACTGAACAAGAGGAGAGCTGTGGCTGCTGTGGGATCACAGAATCACAGAATATTCTGAGCTGGAAGGGATCCACCAAGATTATCTGGTCCAGCTCCTGATCCTGCACAGACACCCCAACAATCCCACCCTGTGCCTGAGAGTGTTGTCCAAACACTCCTGGAGCTCTGGCAGCCCTGGGGCTGTGACCATTCCCTGGGGAGCCTTTTCCAGTGCTCAGCACCCTCTGAGGAGGGATCTTTTCCTGGCATCCAGGCTAAACCTCCCCTGACACAGCTTTGGCACATGGTTTACCTAAACCCAGGTTAGCCATCTAAACTGGGTTAGGATTTTCCAGTTCCCTTAAAAAGCTCTAAACTAGTCATACACATGTGCTGCCATTGTCCCTAGTGCAAACAAATGCCTGTTCAGCTGGGCTCTGTGGATCAATTTAAGTTGCTCCCTCTGCCTGTGCCTCAGTTTCCCCACAAGCAGGAGGGCAGTGGGAAGCAGGAGCTCCAGCAGACAGTTTGAAGGTGATGTCTGGTCTCCTTTGATTGCTGTGGGCTGAAACCCCATGCCCAAGGGTGCAGTGTTCTGCTTCTTTGCTGATCCAGCAGCCTTTCCTTATTGCTGGCTGCAGAGACAGCCCTGTGATCCTAATTCCTGAATGACTTGAGCTGCAGGCTTGGCATAAGTCATGTGAGAGAGAGCTCCTGTCACTCCTCTCCAGGAAAAAAAACGGAAAAAATTGATAATGCACACATATAAATGCCCAAGTGTTAATTCAGAGATGCTTTGCCCCCTCAAGAGGACCTCAGGCTTTGTGTTCATATTAAAAGGAATGAAGACAGAGTGTCCCTGGGAGCATGGCTGTCCTCTGGAGCAGGGATGCTGCGAGGGAGGGCAGTGGCCATCCCTGTGTGCTGCCTTTGTGGGGGGATTCTGTGTGGAGAGGCTGATCTTGTGACCCCAGCTCGTGGGGATTTGCAAGAGCCTGGCTGCTGAGGGTGAGGTCAGCAGCACTGACAAAGTGCTTTGTTTTGGGCTTTGAATAAGGGCTGGGGGATCTGAGGGAGCTTGGGGAGCTGGGCAGGGAGAGCCACGCACTGGGATTGTGGAGCTGGTGGGACGTGGGAAGATGCAAAGAGACTCTGGGGGCAGCCTGGACACACCTTGAACCTCGAGTGAGGCAGGATTTGGTGGGGTTTTTTTAGTGGTCAGGAAATGCAGGTCCATTGAAATTCAAGGTTTTTGTGGAGCTTCACCAGCCTGCATGGCTGCTGGCCATCCCAGACCCTGGGGGTTATTGGGGGAAGTGATGGAGTTCTTGTTTTGCATAGATAAAATCTTCATTTTCTGTCTGCAGAGTGTCATCACACTTCTGAAATGTCTCTCCCTTTGCGTGGGATCTGTCTTTCCATTCTGCTGCATTTTAGCAGTCCAGTAAACCACATCAGGCACTGCTCCCCTTTGGAGATGAAATCCTCAAGGACTTGTGCTTTAAAAACCCCCCCAAACCAGACAAACCCCTTTTTTCTCTTTAAAAAGACTGTTCTCCCTTTTATAGATCGGATGAGCACAACTGGTGGCTCATTATCTCCCAGTAATGCCTTGTCAGCATCGCTCTGCAGAGAACAGATCTTGTTTTGTAGCGGAAATTATTACATGTGGACGTCAGAAAAGCAGAAGAATACCCTGTTAAAGCCTATTTTTCTGCGTGCTTTAATTATCTAAATCTCTCCCCTATTCCAGCCTCTCACATCCTTTACATCTGATTAGCTCTCCCCCCACAAGAAGGTAAAGGTATCTGAACCCATTTTTATTCAGTTGCAGGCAGGAATGGGAAGTGAATGAGTGGCTGGGCACAGCAGCAGGGAGAGGTGGATTGTTATCATCTCCCCTATGATAATTATGCCTTCTCAGAAATCCTGTTATTTTGTGGATTTTCCAGCAGGCTTTGCCTTTCCCGTGTTGTCTGTTGCAAACTTTGCTGCTCTGGCAAACACTGACTGCCCTCAAAAAGAATTATGGGCTTAACTGTTTGAGCTTTTGTGGCTACATTCTGGTTGGGAGGTGGTGCCCGGGCACTGCTTGTACCCTGAGGCTTCTTTTGTCTGAGCAGAGGCAGCAGCAGAGGTCTGGGATGGAGGGACCACTTTGGGCAAAACAGATGTGTTCAGTGGAAACCAGCCCCATGTCCCTGGCATCCCCACTGATGTGTCCTTCTCTGCACTGAGGTTTCCTGGCCCATCCCTGCCCATGATCCCCAGAGGTTACTCTGGGAAACCAGGACCCACCAGCTGAGCTTCAGATTTTGCTGTGGGTGAGGCTTTTGCTCATGGAACTGTGCAGGACCCCCTCCAACCTCAATGTGGACTTTCCATTGCCTCCCTCCCCTGCCTTCAAGGGCACCTGGAGGAGACAGCACAGGCTGGAGATTCCCAGCTTTCCACAGCACAGGCTGGAGATTCCCAGCTTTCCACAGCCCTGGCTGGAGATTCCCAGCTTTCCACAGCCCTGGCTGGAGATTCCCAGCTTTCCACAGCACAGGCTGGAGATTCCCAGCTCTCCACAGCACAGGCTGGAGATTCCCGGCTTTCCACAGCCGTGGTTGGAGATTCCTGACTTTCCACAGCCCTGGCTGGAGATTCCTGGCTTTCCCTCGCGAGGGAGCAGGGGCTGTGGAGGCGGTGGTGGCCAGACAAGGTGGCCCTTTGACATTTACAGAGTGGCCTTTCAGAGCTGTGAAGTGTCCCTGCTCTGTCGAGGGCTGCCCTACAAAACAGCTGCCCTGGAGTGAGGAATGTGGCACACAATGGGCCAGTGTTGGCCCCCATAAAGCTCTGCTTCTTGTACCCTCCACAAAGGGGCTCAGAGCAGGCAGGGCTTGGCCCTGGCCCCACTGACCCTCCCACAGAGCCACCTCAGCCTCCAGCAGCTTTGGGTTGAGGGAGTGGGGAGGAGAAACCCAGTGTGGGGCTTTTTCCTGCTCTCCCCTTCCCCATGTGCTGATATTGCAATAACTGACTGGCAGGAAAGTCAGCACGTGGGTTCTTGGTATCCTGAGGATGAGAGGATGTGGCCTCAAGCTGCACCAGGGGAGGTTAGGTTGGACATCAGGAAGATTTTTTTTTGTGGGAAGGATTGTGAAGCATTGGAAGGGGCTGCCCAGGGAGGTGCTGGAGTCCCCATCCCTGAAAGTGCTCAACAAACTGGACGTGGCACTCAGTGTTCTGCTGATGATCAGTCAAAGGTTGGACTCAGTGATCCTGGAGGCCTTTTCCACCTAAAGGATTCTGTAATTCTGAGTGTTAGCAGTGCTGGTTTCCCACCAAAGTGTCTTGGAGCATTTAGCTTTCCAATGTGAACTTTTCCACGTGTCCCAGGAAAGTGTAGGAGAGATTTATCCCCTGGCTGCTGTCAGACATCACAGAAAATCAGCACTAAAGGAGCCTGGCTTGCTGGAGGAACACACCATTTTTGGAGACATCTCTTCTGAATCCTCCTAATCTTGTGCAGAATCATTTTGTCTTATCCCATCAAAGTGTAACAAAGCCTTTCCATGGGATTTGTTTTAGGGATGCTCGTAGTTCACCGTGGTTTCCCTCATTCACATGAGTGCTGTGGCTGCTGGTAATTGTTAATTGTGTCTATTCCAGAGAAACCGCCAGGCCCTGCTGGCATGACTGATGATGGGCTTTGCTGTCCCTGGGGGTTCCCAAGGGGATGTGGCACAGGTGAAGCTGGAGATGCCACCTGGAGGTGTCCAGGGAAGGGCTGGTGTGGCCCTCACTCTCCTCTTTCTCACCTCTTTTTCTCCTCTTTGCTCACTCTCCTCTTTCTTAGGGCAGCCCCTGCCCAGCTCTCCTGGGGCTGCTCTGGGGAGATGCTGAGCTGTGCAGGGTGTGGGCTCTGTGCTTCAAGGTGAAGACTATAAATGGATTAGGCAAAATTTTGTAGGTTTTGCATGGCTCATCTGCAGGGCATGCCCTGGTTTGAGACCCATGGAAGCTCCCTCCTTCTCTGACTCTGCCCCAAAATCTTACCAATCTCATATGTTCTGAAAATAAAGGCACAAGAGCTTGGTGCTGTGCTGTTTTGGCTGAGTCTGACATGGCCAGGGAGTCCCTGGGCTCTGACTGGGGCATCCAGACTCTCCTGGTGTCTGGGAATATATTCAAAATTAATTCCTCCCTTCTTCCTCCTTGGGGGAAAAAAAAAAGAACAGGAAGAAAAGGAATGATTGGAGGTGGCTGAGGGTTCTCTGTTAAACCATTAACTGTGCACAGCTTGTCTCCCAACAGCCCCTAAGGCCACAGTCCTTCATCCTCCCATCCATCTTGTGCCTGTCTTGTCCCTGCTAAAATCAAGATGTTTCTGTGGAGGAGGAGTGGAGACCCCTTGCAGGTGTGGCTGCACACTGTGGTGTGTCTCAGATCACAGATCCTTTCATGCTTTTTTCCCCTTGAGTTCTGTGCAGTGTGTGCTGAGCAGTGCAGAGTGAGGGCACTGCCCAAGCTCCAAGCCCATCCCCTCACCGTGTCCTTCCCCAGCCACCAGACCTGGCAGAAAATCATCTGCAGGATGCTCTGTGGCTTCAGGGGGTGTTCATTGTTCTCTGTGCCCTGAGACACTTCCAAAACTGTCTCCAGTCCTCCTCTTTACCGGTGTCCAGGGAGGGCTGGGGTGTCTCTGGTGTGTCCCCTTGACTTCTGCACCTGTAAAGCTGCAGTCCCGTGTAAAATCCCACCTCAGGGAGCATTTGGTTGCCACCAGTGCACAAATCACTTGGCAAATGACAGGATCCTGTGGCTCTTTCCCATTCAGAGGAGTGGAAGGGAGCTGTGGGGACTGGAAATGAAACCAGGCTGGCTTTTGCAGATGTATTTTGGGGTGTAGGCTGTCCCCTGCCCCAATATTTTGCTTTTATTGACATTGCCCTGCCCCGTGTCTGTGGGAATGCTGCTGCCTGGGGTGGCTGTGTCCTAGTCTAGCCCCAGGCTCTCCTGAAGCAGAACACAGAGCCTGAGGGATGAGGGAGGTCAGGTGAACAAGCTCAGAGACTTTCAGAGACTTCATGAAGAAAAATAAAAGAGTGACTGACATCCACCCCTCAGTCAACCACACATTATGATAGCAAACCACATTTCCAGCAAACAAGTATATAAACATGAAATACAGTTTTATTGTTTATTTCTGTACAGTATATCACTCTGGATACTTGATACTACATTACCTTGGGGGGTCCCAAACCTGGCCTGTGGCCCTTGTCCCCAAAGAGTCAGATCCTTCCATGCTGGATCCAAGCCTTGGATGTGGCTGTGCCCTGCCCAGCAATCACTGCCTGCTCCTTTTGCCAGTGCCTCGTGTGCTGGTGATGGTTTTAATCAGTAGGAAACATCTGTGAAGTTGATGGATGATGTGATGGTGATACCACCTACACGGTCTCCAGAGTGAGTATATTCATAAAAATCTGGTAGAAACCAATGCTGGCAGGAGACTTTGGTTACTGGAAGTCTGGTTTTATCCCAACACATATTTGTATCAATTCTTTGTGAGAGCTGAACATTGGCTGGCTTCAGAGGGGTTAATCATCATCTGAAGTGGAGCTGAGTAATTGATGTTGCTGCATCAAAACGTTTCCCTCTTCCCATCCCCCTCGTTCCCCCCACTTCCCCCCAAAAAGAAATTCTTGGCTGATACTCAAAATCCAGTTCAGTTCTCACTGTGCAAGTATTAAACTGTGGGTCTTTTCTTTCAAATTTCTGGATTTTTATGGGCACAATTGGTCTGTTAACAGGATTTTTTTTTTGTGGTTTCAATGCATTTATATCATTGACCTTTGCTTTAAAAAGTGTCTGACAGACTTTGCTGGGCTGGAGCTATAAAAAGGAGTGTTGTAAGGGGGCTTTATTCTGTGGAAGCAATGACCACAGGCAAAGCTTTATATTTGCTGAGTGATTTAATTCTTGCACATGCAGGACTTGGCTCTGTGCCATGTGTAACATGTTGAGAAAAGGTCTGCTCAAGAGGCATTCAAACCAAACTTTCCAAACAGTCTTTTTTTTTTTTTTTAAGCTTTCTTTCCTGTTATTTCTAAGCTAACAACTAAAATCAAGGGTCTGTGCCCCAAAATGCTGAATTGAGCTCTAGCAGGGTCATTGGGGAAACAAACCTCCTTGAAAGAAATGAAATGGGAGTCTGGGTGGATGCAGGGAGGAAGAGGAGGGTGTCATTGAGAAAAAGGCTGGATCAGGGGCAGGAGGAGTCAAACAGAGCTCTCTGAACTCCAGGAGGAAGCCAGGGAGGGTGAAGATGATGCAGCTCAAATGCCTGGTCCTACAAAGCCCTACTCATATAGTGCATCCCCAAAAGATGTGTTTTCAGGCTAAACATCAGATTTTCCCCCTCACAGCACATTCTTTTCCCTGCCTGTCCCTGCCCTCTTACAGGAATAGCAGTAGCAGTCAGGAGCAAATAATAAAAAGCTGCTTTTTGTTTGCGCTTATTTTAAACACTGTGACAACGTTTGGATTAATGTTGGGTCTTGTGAAAAGCTCTTTAAAAGTCAAACATACTGAGCTGCTTACCAGCCAAACGTACTGAGCTGCTTACCAGCATGCCTTTGAATTTTGCATCTGCCTGCTGCACTTCCAGATAATGGCCTGGAGAGCAAGGAAACATCATATTTCTTTCTTCTTGTTGTAATCAGGCCATTAAATATGCTTGAGATTTCAGATTCTGCAGCTATGTAATTGTGTAGCCCCTTGGGCTGAGGTCCATATTTTGGTGAGTAGTTCCTCTTCCTTTGGCAAACAAACAAACAAATAACACAAATACTGAATGATGCTAATTTCTAACAGAAACAATGTCTTGCCCAAAACGTTGCAATCTACTGCACTTTAGTTAAAAACAACACATCAACAGTGCATCAAACATCTATTAGTTTTAATCAGCAGATTTTCCTGGAGGCTTTTAGGAGCAAATTGTGCCTTTGCTCACTCTTCCCAGGAGGAGAGGGGGAACAATGGCTGAGCTTTGTGCAGGCACAGTGAGCCCTGAAATGCTGACTTTAAAAGGTATTTCAAAGGTGTTTCAAAAGTGTTTGAACAGGGTGGAGGTTATACAGGGGAGAGCTCAGAGGGTGATACAGTGTGTAAGGACTGTCTGTGGGTGGTATCACCTCCTCTGCAATAAATAAATTGCAGATAAATCCATCACCTGGAGGGGACCAAGTGTTGTTTATTTGGGTTGCTGTCCTGGCTCCCTGCAGCAGGCAGGGCTGGGGGTTCCTGCAGGTCCCCCAGAGCTGTGGAGGATGTGCAGAGGCACTGGGTGCTCTCTGTCCCTTGGCTTGGCCATTCCTGGTGTGCAGGTGGCATGAGCCACCTCCAGCAGTGGCTGTGCCCAGGCTGGATGGGAGGGAGCATTTCTCCATTCCTGTGATTCCTCTGAGAGTTGAGCTAAATGCTGCCTGTGTATAAATCTGTTATGAAAGCAAAGCGCTGGAAGCCTCTGTGTGGAGAGAGCAGCATGGAATGAGGGTAACCTTTGCTTTTTATAGCTCCTGGTATTTGTTTGCTCATGGCAGCCACCAGCAATGCCCTCTGTGTTCACAGTGCAGTGCTCCACCCTCTCTGCAGTCACACTGTGCCCGAGTAAACTGCTCCTGTCTGGGTCAGCTGCACTGGAAGCCTCTGCTGGGGAAGGGAGAACCCTCTCTTGTCTCTCCCTGGCTTTACTGGGTAGAATTCAGCCAGAGAGAGGGGCCTTGCCCAAGTGTCCATGAAGATGTGGAGGGAGAAACGGGATCATGGAGGAGAAGAGGAGGCAGTGCAGATGGCTGACACCTGCCCTGGCTGGAGCCAAGCAGGACACATGAGCTGCTGCCCCAGCTCCCAGGGGAGCCAGGAGAGCAGGTGGTGAGCAGGGAATTGTCTACTCACACGAAAATCTTGGAGGTGCTGCTCAGCACTGGTGTGGAGGGGAGAGGATGACCCAGGTGGGTGCTGTGGGGTTGTTCAGGCACACTGGCCATGGTGTGCCAGTGTCCTGCAGGACACAGGGCTGGTGCAGGTGCTCTGTGGAGCAGGGACTCCAGAGGGGCTGTGGGAGCATCTGCTGGGGCTGAGGCAAGGGGATGGCTTTGGGCCAAGGCTTTCTAGAATGAGCAATGATTTCTGGTGCCCAGCTGGAAATTGCTGTCGGGACAACTGGCTTGGCAGACACTCGTCCTTTCTTGAACTCCCCATCACTTTTTGGAAATGGTTGCCCCTGGGTTTCATGTCCTGCTTGCAGCAGAAAGGAAGAAAGGGAGTTCAAAACCCTGTCTGCAGGTTTGTGCCTTGGATGCTTCCCAGCACAGCCAGATCTCACTGTTTGCTTTTCCCTCTGCAGCTCTGGGAAGTGCCAGTGCAAAGTTGGTGTCACGGACCTGAAGTGTGACCGGTGCAGTGAGGGCTACTACAGGTTCAACGAGAGCACGTGTGAGCCCTGCCAGTGCAACAACCACTCCCAAACCTGCGACAGCTCCACAGGTGAGGATGTGCTCTTGTGCCCATGGGGGTGCAGACTTCACCTGCCCCCTCTGTCTCTGGTTTTTCTGCTCTCCTTCAGCACACTCTGCTCTTATCCCCTTCATCTGCATCTTTTTGCCTTGTGTACCCAGAATCTTTACCTTAAAGCTGAAATGGAAATGCAAGGTTGGGGTTGGTCTCCTTTGGAGGAAGGCAGTGAAAGCCATGTGCTTTAGCCCAGGCTGCAGTGCAGAGCCCTAATTCAGCAGCCTGTACCAGAAACTGGGGCTCTATTGTTCTCTGCACTTACACAAACACACAACATGGGCTTTTAAAGACCTTTTGTTTAACTGCTGTTTACCTGGAAACATATACTGTGCTGGCACTGACGTAAGGGGACTTGCTGCCACAGATAACAGGATTAGAGCTGGTAAAAACTGGCAGCATCTAATTAATATTGCCCACCTTTTATAAATTAGCCTTATTCATTTTCCTTGGTTATTGCTTTGACTCTCACTCAGGCAGATGTTGATGGAGTGCAAATGTCGAGGCACCTGTGCTTGAACAGCTTAGGGAGGGCAGGGGGAGCCTAATTGCTTTGCCATCTCGACTGGAAGGAGAGATCCTGGAGGGCCACTGTTGTGGGACTGCCTGCATGACCCCACTTCAGCCACAGCACTCACTTCAAATTCCAAATTCTCCTCAAAATTTCCAGGCTGAAAGGCAGTTCTGTAATATTTATCCAGGAGCTTAGAAAGGGGTAATAATTAAAAGTAATGTTGCAGAATTTGTTGGCAGAGAGGCAGAGCTCATGAAATCAGGTATTTCTGGGCAATTTGTGCCTGTGTTCCCTCATGGGCTGTGTGTTTGCAGCAGAGGAATGCCCTGGTCCATGGGCACAGGGTCTGTGCTCCCTGAGGGTGAATTCCTGTGTTCTCTTGAGGATGAATTACTGCATTCACTCCAATACTCAGCTCTGTGTGCTTATGTCTTACCAGTATTGAAGGATACCAGGCTGTCACTGAAGCTGTGTGCACATCAGCTGTCTTACTGACTTGGAGCTGGGTGTGTGGGTTTTGTGAAGGAGGAGGATAATCTGCTCTTCCTTTTTTCCCCCTCAGTGTTCCTCCTGCTCTCGATTTATCAAAGAAAACCCAGCACAGACCTTGCTCCTGGGACGGGGCTGCTCTTTCTGTTGGGATTGCCCAGTGCTGCCCACAGCATTGCAATGAAAGCTCTTCATTTTGCTTAAAGACCTATTGTTGATTTGACACATTTTTTTTTTATTTATTTTCTTTTAAAGTTTTCCTCCATCTGCTCTATTTGCTGCTGTGGCTGGGGGGACCAAACAAAACCAGAACAGAGAACGAAGTTGATTAAAAATTAGATTGGACACCTGCTCTAGAGACTGCACTCTGTGTGACCTCCCCAGCTTTACATCAATTCTGTGTAGTCTTTGTCCAATTTTCAAAGTTTTTTCCTATTAATGCTATACTTTGGGCTCCCTCTGCTGGCTCTGCAGCCAATTCCTGCTTGGCATGGCTCTGTCCAGGAGGAATATTTAAAATTACTGGGCATAAATAAATAACTTGGGCAGCAGGAGCTCCCCAGCCGACAGCACTTCCTCTGGTGTGACCCTTGTACCCCGTGGTGTGTCTGTGCACTGAGGTGGGCTGGTGCTTCCCAGCTGGGGTCCTGTGAGCTCTGATCCTTCCTGAGGGCATTATCAGGAGGAGAAGTGCTATTAATTATTAAGGCTCTCCACAGCGATACCTGATTGCGTGCCCGTGCGAGCTCTGCCTGGCTGAGCAACGTGCTGGCTCAGGGAAACAGCATTTCACAGGGCTGCTGGAGATGGATGTGGGTGATTTCTGCTGATGGGAAAGACATTGCTCCTGAAATGACCAAGGCAACACAGGTGTGATTCCAGATTTATGCCCCTGTTAGTGCCTGGGGAGCACAGTCCAAGGCAGCCTTGCTGTGACCAGGCACATGAACTTCCCTGTCCAAGACATCCATCTCACTGAAGCAGCTGATCCAGGTTTGCAGCTGGAGAAACCAAGCATAGCAGATAATTTTCCCCTCTAAACCTGACATCTCTCCCACAAAAACCACTGGCTCGTGCCTGACAGGCTGCTGAGGGAATAGCAAACAGTGTGTGGGAGGTGACGCTGAGCAGGGAGTGCTGGCAGGGCCCTGCTGGGTGGGTGAATCAGCCACTTCCTGGGTTTGCTTCCTGCCCTTGGCATCAGGGTTGGCTGCCAGGACACGCCAGGCTGGCTGGGGATGCTTGGCTGTGGAGTCATCACTGTGGGAATTGAGGAGCAGCAGCCGTGTCGGGCTTGTGAGGGAGCCAAACTGTTCTGATATTAATAAGAAAATCTGCTGTGGTCTTTATAACAGTCAGCATAAACCTCAGTCAGGATTTTTTCCTGTGGTTGATGTTGATATGAGACTTCCCCATCCCCAGCAGCTCTGCTGGATCAGCTCAGTGGATCTGTCTGTGCTCTCACTGCTCTGGGCCACCCCACTTTATAGAAGGGGCTGTTGCCTTTGCAGAGCCTGGTACATGAGATTTAATCTTCCCCCAGCTCCCTGCCACCTCACCGAGGAGCCAGCTGAATTACAGCATGTTCCTGGTGATGGATGGGCTTTATATAGAGGCTGTGCTTCTATAACTAGGGAGACTTTTCTTCTTGGTCAGAGTAGTGTCAAAATGCAATTTGAAGGCCATTAGGACGTGGTGTCTGTGAAGACACGGCACGTCGAGTTTCTGATTCAGGGGCTTCCCCAGGAAGGGCAGGTGGCTCACGTGAGCCCCCACTTCTCCTCTGGTTCTCTGGGAAGGTCAGTGGCTGCTGCTGCCTTGTCCTGGGGTGGAGGAGCTGGAGCCGTGCTGGTAGGATGGAGCTGCCTGCCCCCAAAGCAGGACAGTGGCATGTCCTTGACCCTGACCACCAGCTCTGGTGTACAGGAAGAGGCTGCACACAAAAAACCAAAGGTATAAACCTGAGGGACCCCTCATGAGAGTGGGGGACTTGAAGCATCAATGTTCCATCTCACTGGTACAAATGCAAACTGAAACTGCTTTCCTTGAGGAGAATTTTAACACTGATAACTCATGTTTACCTGCAGTGACCTTTTAGTGGTGAGCTGTGGGGCCTCTCTGCTGGGGCCACCTGCTTTTTCACATTATCTGTGTGAAATGTGAGGGGGATGAGCATCAGAAGGTCATAAGAGGCCAGGATTATGTTTTGGCCTGAGGGCATCCAAAACCACCTGTGAGCTCTGATAATTGAGTGTGTTCCACGTGGATTCTTGCTCCAAATGTTCTGCTCCAGTTCCTGCTGCTGAATGTTTGCTTGTTCTCCTCTCTGTTCCACAGGCACCTGCCTGGACTGCCAGGAGAACACCGAGGGGAAGCACTGTGAGCTCTGCAAGGAGGGTTTCTATCACAGCACCCACGGCTGCCAGCACTGCCCCTGCTCCATCGTGGCATCCACCGGCACCTGCCACATACGTGAGGCTCTTGCTTTGGTCTAGTTCCTCCTAATGAAAGTTGCTCTCCTCAGTTAGATCACCCCTCAGAGTGTGTCAGCCCAGCAAGGTGTTTTACAGCCTGTGGAGCTCCTGTTTGTGGGCACTGGAAGCAGCACCTGCTGTGATGGATCCCTGGTGCTTACGTTGCCTCTTGTGAGAGCAGCTGTCCAGGGGAGGGATCAGAATCACAAAATGGTTTGGCTTGGAAGGGATCTTAAAGTTTAGTTCCAGCTCCCAGTGTGTGCTGCAGTCTGCTCTGAAGAACCTGCAAGGTTTTGCAGAGAAGCTGCTGAGCTCGTGACAGCCAGGAGGGGGGCAGGAGATGCTCAGCAGTGCCATGTAGCCCTCCATACTTCTGAGTCTGCCTCTGAACATCTCCATGGGACTCCATGCAGATTCCCCAATGTAACTGAGAGAAATCAGAGCTGTAATAGTCATATGTAAGACTGTTTTTGATATTTCCCTAATCAGTTTTGCAAGCAAGCTGTTTCTGGCTTTCTGTAGGCCTAAAAGTTCTTTTGGATTGCAAACATCCCTGATACAGTTCCAGCTGTTCTCCGAAATTGCCTGTTTGAGATGGAAATGTTCAGGAATAATTATCTATTTCCTTAGCAACGTGCCGAGTTTGCTCTGTGAGGTTGGTGCAAGGCATCAGAACTCCCCAGAGCTGTTTTTTCCCCCTACTAACAGAGAAAGTGCTGCAGTTCAAAAGTTGTGTTTCCAACTCAAAATTTGAGATCAGCCAATACTTGGTGGCTGCTGATTTTTGTTGGGGTCCCATAGAACAAACCTCACAGAACAAACCCCATAGCACGAGCGTGTCTGCAAGGAGCTGTGGCACATCCCTGCTTTGCTTTCTGTGTTCTCCAGAGCCTGGTGAGAGCATCCCGAGGTGTGACAAGTGCAAACCAGGGTACACTGGCCTCAACTGCAACCAGTGTGACAAGGGCTACTACAACTCAGACAGCATCTGTGTGAGGTGTAAGTGCAACGGGAACGTGGACCCGGCGCTGTCCCCCAGCGTGTGCCAGCCGGACAGCGGGGAGTGCATCGGCTGTCTGTACCACACCACGGGCTTCCACTGTGAGCTGTGTCAGGAGGGCTACAGCAGGGACTCTGAGGGCACCAACTGCACCAGAAAAGGTAAAAAGTGCTGCTCAGGTCACTGTCAAGGCTCACTGTGCAGCTGCCCAAAGGTTGGAGAGGGAATGCTGTTAATTGTTCAAGTTAGTTTAGATGTCTCTGGTGCAGAGAAGAAAACCAAATCTTTGTAACAGAATCACAGAATGAACTAAGTTGGAAAAGACCTTTAAGATCACCTAGTCCTTAACACCTCATCAACTAAACCATGGCACTGAGTGCCACGTCCAGTCTTTTTTTAAACACTTCCAGGGACAGTGACTCCATCACGTCCCTGGGCAGATGATTCCAGCGTGCACTCGTTGGTGCCTACTGGCCTTGAAGGGTGGTTTAGAGTTAGCTCTGTAACACCCTGATTCCAAACCCTGGCAGGCACTGCTAGTGAACAAGCTGGAAAAATACACTACTGTCTATTTGTAGTGTGTTTAATGTAGAATGAGAGAAAAGGGTTCTGAAGTTGCTCCTTCAGCGGTTATCTGGAGGTTGGTTTTTATGGTGGATATCCAACACCATGCATGGAAACAGTACCAGTGTGATGTATTATTAGGTGAAAGAACCCAGAATTCAGGGAAGTATTTGGGCACAAATTTGTCCTTATCCTGGACAGAGATTCAATTCAGATCTTCCATCAGGAGCTAATGTTGTTTTCAGTCCTGTGCTGCTCTCTGGGTGTGTAATCAGAGAGTCCTTTCCTGCTCAGGGAGATGATCAGTACAACAAAGTTGGATGCTCATTAGCTGTAACAGGACTGGAATGGCACTTTTACATCAGCTCATCCATTACCTCCCCCTGCACAGCTCTGGCTTTGTGCAAGGATCCACATGACCTTGCCCCATTAAAACCTCTATGTATGGCTTTGCTTGGGTACTTGCAGTTTTCACCATTCAGTTTTGTTTTAATGTCATTGTTATAGCCAGTTCCTGATGTGGGGAAAGCCCTTCCCCTTTCAAGAGGGCTGGGATATGCTCCTTGAGCTTTCCTCTCTTCCTGACACTTCTGTTTTCCATTTTTTATTAAGCAATTAAAAAGATGTCCAGCTTCTTTCCAGTTCCACAAATAAAAATTGACTAAAAACTGACATGCTGAGGTTACTGAGCATGAGCTTGTTTTAGGTTAAGATTTTCATGAATCACCAGTGCATTTGAGTGGCTTCTGGAATGAAATCATCATGCAGGCTCTGTTTCAGTGGCTGCAGGTGAAATGAGACAGCAGGTTCTGTACAGCCTGGGCAAAGCTCATGTATCCACAGGGGCCATCCAGAGTCTTAAGCCTGACCAGGATTCTGGTGCTTTCAGGGCAGACAGAGAGGATATTCGAAGGACCAAAGGGATTTTTAATCCCCAGAGCAGGTGGTGCTCCTGCTGCCCTGGGGAGGCACAGCAGGGACTCGGTGCTGGTGCAGTGTGGCTCTGTGCCACCCAGCCAGGCACTGCAGCCTCACCAGGACAGGCACGGCGTTGTGCCACAGCTCCTCCAGTGCAGGAGGCAGAGCAGCTCTGCAGAGCCCGAGCTTCAATCAAGCAGCTGGATCTGAGGCTGGTGTCAAAGCTGCCAAAGCAGCCCGTGGAGTGAGCAGCTGCTGCTCTCAGGGAGCTGCTCTGGGACATCTGGAGAGCTGGCACGGCCAGAGCGGAGCAGGCAGCGCCGTGTCACGGCCCGGAAGTGGCAGCACGGCCAGAGCCCGGCACTTCTCCGTGACATTCCTGGGAGAGCCAGGAAATGTCTTCACCCCAGGCCGCCGTGCCAGCCCGGAGCTGCTGCTGACTCACAAATAAAGCCCAGAAAAGTGCTGCTTCCTTGCTGGTGAATCAGCCATTGTCTCGGTTCTGTTTTTTCCCTACTTATAGCTACTGGCAGGGTTTGCCAGGGATTGAGTGTTGGAGAAGGAATTTGGAAAAGATGACTGAATTCCTCATGCCCTTTTCCCAAAGCCGAAAGTTTTCCAGGAACCTCTTGCTCCTGTCATGTTGCTTCCTATTGCAAAATTTTGCCTGTCATGCCATAGAGAAATGCCTTCTGGCACTCAGCATCCTGAGTGTCCTTATCAGCCTCGGGCAGGAGCTGTAGAGAACAGAGGAGCTGCTGCAGGGAGGGGACTCTGGGCAGGAACCTCAGTTTAGGTGTGTGATGCCCCCTGCAGAGGAGTTTCTTTCTGGATTGCCTGAACTGGGAATGTGACAGCCCAAAGTTAACTCGCGGGAGTTCCCCTGAGGGCCCATGGCAGGACATGTGCTGAATATTTCCAGCTCCTGTTGCCATTGGAGATGCAACTTAGTGCAAAATTAGTCCTTCGGAAGTGACTCTCCTCCTCAATCATAATTAGTAGATGTTCAGGAGAGCTGGAAGCTGGATCTGTACAGCATGGCACCATCAGCTGTAATTGCTGCAGCTGTATGTGGATTTAAAATGAAGTTGCTTTTCTGTTGGCAGGAAGAGAGTGGGAAAGAGGATGCAGAGAGTCCTGTGGAGCAATAGGTGCAGAGAACATTCTGGCTGATTGAGGCTTCAGCTTGTGGAGTGTTCCTGTTGCCTGGACTTGAGAATCTAAAATAGATCAGGTTATTCATGTGAGGAAATGCTTTATTAGCTACATTTGTGAGCTTAATACTACAGATTTATAGTGCTCTCTGAGGCCTGTAGCTCAACAGGTTTGATGCAGGCATAATTAATTCCTATCCCCCTCCTGAGATCTCAAGGTTAACGTGACTCCTGAACTGAGAAGGGAGTTATCCCATGGCTGCTGGAAGCAGGGCAGGTTCTTGGCTATTTAGTGCCAAGGAAAAGACAGAGCACAGTCTGGTAGTTCCCATGTTCTGATCCTTCATGTGTGCACCTATGCCAGCAGCTGAAACCAAACCAGGATCTCAACCGGCCTCTGCTGTGTTCAAAAGCTTCCAAAAATGGAAGAACATCCACAGTCTTTTTTTGCTGTGATTTGGTGACCTTCTACTTCTGGCTGTGTAGACTGGGGGTTTCTGTGTGGCTTGTGTACGACTTCATTAGAAAGCAGAACTGAGGTTATTTTGCCCTTTTACCTAAAGTGGTGTAAACACTGACCCTGCTGCAAAATGCTGGGATGGCTGAGTACTTGTGGTTCATTTTTTTAGTTTTGATCTTCTTGTTTGTACAAGTAGGGCAGAAATAATAATACTGTGAACAAAATCCTATGTCTGGTGCACTGGTTGTGAAGGGTTTAAGCTCCTGGAGTTGCTGTGTCTGAGTGTGCAGGCCACACAGACATCAAGGGACACGTTGGTTCAGAGTCTAAACTTGTTGAGCTTGGTAAAACCCCATTTTCCTGGTCTGAACAGGAGCTGGTCTGGAACTTGCTGTCATCATGGGCTCCTGTGTTGAACCCTGAATCCTGACTGCTGCACCCGTCCCTCAGCACCAGACTCTTTAGAGGAGTCCTGTAGTCCATGGGCACTTAGCACACAGAATTATATTAAAAACCCCAAACACAACCCTGGACAGACATTTTCTCAACTGCTTAGAGAAAATACCAGTTTAGCAGTGTAGCCTTAATTGCCATAACTGTGGTATAAATGTTAAATCTCTTACATTTGTGTTTGATTTTCAGCTCAGCAGATTTTTTTATTGATCTTCTTTTGTTTTGTAGAAGCCACTCTTCACCCAGAACCAACGGAGTTTACAACTTCTGCTCCAAATACCACCAAGGCCACATCCTTTTCCACGGCAGTGCTAAACAGCACTTTGTCACCAACAACTCTACAGACAATATTTCCTATAAGCTCCTCTGACAACAGCACCTCTGCTTTTGCAGATGTTTCGTGGACTCAGTTTAACATCATTATTTTGACAGTGATCATCATTGTTGTGGTCCTCCTAATGGGCTTTGTGGGTGCTGTCTACATGTACCGTGAGTATCAGAACCGAAAACTTAACGCTCCCTTTTGGACCATTGAGCTCAAGGAGGACAACATCAGTTTCAGCAGCTACCACGACAGCATTCCCAACGCTGACGTGTCAGGGCTGCTGGAAGATGATGGCAATGAGGTGGCCCCCAATGGACAGCTCACGCTGACGACTCCCATGCATAATTATAAAGCTTAGAAGTCATCCAGCTGTTCCAAAGTTTGCTTCTCAAAAAGTTACAGGGCTTGTGGAGGGGGTGTCAGGATCCGTGCCAAGGCTCCACGCAGAGGAATTTGCTCTTCAGATACTCTCTGGTGCCAGGCGTGCTGTAGCTTGCAGGTGAACAGAAGACAGCATAGTACATCTGAATTTCGGGTAGTGTGGTGAAATGCATTCAGTGTCCTGTTCTCCATAAAGATCCATAGAATTCACTGTTGTTATAAACTGGATTATGCTGAATCGAAACATTTTTTTATGAAGAGGAGGTGGGGTGGAGAGACCAGAACCCGATGAGGAGTCAGAAGCTACTTGGTTTCCAGCCAACCCAACACTTGTGTCTTCATGCTTTAGTTTGAGAAGTAGCTCATGATTTAACAGTGGAATTTCAGGAAACAGATCTTTGGAAAGGCATCATCTTCATTCCTGACAGAAACTTACTTGAAAAGGAGAACGAAAAAAAAGGGAAGTAATTGTTCACTGTACTACCAAAAGGCAGGTGGGAGGAGTGAGTTGCACACTTAAAAAAGTCACCATTATCTGTTCCCACTAAGCAGGGAAATGGGAAAAAAATCTTAAGAACATTTAAGTTAGGGAAGAGACACAGCTTTTCCCTTTCTGAGTATTTATACAGGGTGATGATGCTATTAAGACATAGCAATCCATTTTTTTCTAGAAGGAGTTAATGAACTTGTATAGTTTCTGTGCAAGGGAAGACGACAAGACATCTCAGGGTTGCCATGTAAAAATAAAAGCCAGGCTTAATACCCTACCCTGATAGAAATGGTGTGTTCTGTATATAAAATGTAATATATCTTCTTGGAATTGTATTTGTAATTATTTGTAAAAAAGACAAGCAACCAACTGACCAACCAAAAAATCCCCAACAACGAAACCATGAGCCCCTTCCCAACCTCCCCTACTCCCCAGGTCATGTTTTATCCTCTAGGTTTTAATTGTACAGCGGTTAGTGGTGTTGTTTAAAAAAGAAAAAACATGAGGATTGTTTAAAATACTGTAAATGAGATGGCAATATTGTTGGAGCTGGGCCTCTGGCAAACACCAACTGCTTAAAGCTTTTCTTCCACTGTCATTGAATAACTTCTTTTTTAGAGAAAATGTGAGTGTTCCCTACTTGTATCTGTCAAATTTTGCCATTCCTTCAAATACAGAGTGAATGCCAGTGTTGCCATGACTAGGGCTGAGTAAATGTCCAAAAATTGGATGCACCAATATATTCTTTGCTTTTAAGTCTTTATACAAAATGCAAATACACTGTCACAAACACACTTGAGAGCCTGGGCTCAGTGACTGAGGTTCTCCCAAGTGGGTGCTTGTGGTGTGGAGGGATCCCACTGCCATCCCTGCTGAGCTGACACAGCAGGGGGATGTGCTGGAGGGCTGAGCTCAGCCCCCTGAGGGCCAAAAGCAAAGATCTGCTGGGTTTGGGTGGAAAGAGCTTTGGGATGAAGAGCTCGCAGGAAGCGCCTCAAGGCTCAGAAGGTAAAAGGGTACAGATGTTTGCAGAATTTAAAGTAGCACAAGGTGGTGATGGGGAATCAGCTGTCCAAAAAACGCTACAGGGAACAGGTTTTACAGATTGCCCTGGTTTTGGTGGGTGGGCTGTTAGCAGAGAGAACAACTAACAGGCAGCACTGCACTGGGGGTCATACCATGGAGATCCTGGGTTGGTACCTGCAGTGTGAGTGCCTCAGGGCAGGGGCTGTGCTCCCTGTGCCACCTGTCACACCCCTGGAAATCAAACTACTGCATGGAAACAGGGCAAGAAACAAATATTTCCCCTCACTCTTGCCCAACCTCAGAGCTGCAGCTGCGTTGCTGTGTGTGGTGGGGCAATGGTGATACAGGAGCTGGTGGATGCATCCTCTGAGCCAGGAAAAAGGGAATATTTCTCCAGATAAGAAATGGTTGAGAGAACATATTGGTTATTTATTTGTTTTTTTGGTGCTGTGAGGAGGTTTCTCTTATCTTTGGAAACCTGGAGGGGGGGAGTACGTGATTCAAACACATGCTCAAAGATGCCATTTCTGCCTCAAAAACTTGCTGTCTCATTTAAAGATGAGGCATGGCAAGTCAGAATGAAAATCATTGAGGATGACCAAGGGAAATGGTGAGGGCAGAATGTGGAATTGCATATAGGCCCAAGCTGATGGAAAAAAGCTGATGGAAAAGCTCCTGTTGCCTGTGGTGGGCCTGGGTGAGGTCCCATACTTCAGGTAATAATTCTGGCTCATGTCATTCAGAGCAACGTTACTTTTAGTTATAAAACGGGGGAGGACTGGAGGAGAAAATCTGGATATTGCTAATCCTCGAGTTACTCATCAGACTTTTAAAGAGCAGGGTGGTGACAAAAGAGAAAATTTCCTAGAAGTTGGAATTATTTAGAGGTGCTGATCTAGGGATACACTTGCACTTGGTCGCTTCATGGGGTGGGGAAAGGTAATTTAGGAAGTGTTGGCTTCTGGGACTAATGCTAGCAAGCAAATTGAAGGACAAGGCTGTTCACTTTAATGTTTCTAAAATACTTCAGCAGATTTTTTAATCTCTGACACAAAAAAAACCTCTTCCTTAAATTTTGCTGTGACTGTGGGTTGCTTTGTAACAGGAGCAGGCTTGGATTTTGTCTTACTGTAGAAATAGGGACCATCTGCTCAAGCAGAGCGTGGGCTCAGGTGCTGAGCCCTCCTAGTCCCTGCCTGCCACAGCCCAGGAGGTGTTGGCACCTGGGCTGCTTCTGACCTCCAAAGTATTCCAAAGGCTTTGTGTTTGGGAAGAGCAGGAGTGAGGATGCCTTACAGAGTGGGACAGCTGCTGCCTGTGGATTGCACAGCTGGATGAAGGGATGGAGACAGCCTGGAACACGTGATGGGAAGCTTGGTTGGGCAGGGGAGACATGGCTGCCCAGATTTGGGTGGCACAGGATGCTCCTGAACAGGGAGCACAGTGAGGACGTGGCACTGGCACCATGCTTGTCAAATGGCAGAATGACTCAGCAGGGACACAGCAGCCACCTCCTGCCACCCAGGCTTTGGCACACAGGACCAACAGTAATAAAAAGAGATAGTGCCTCAGCAGGGAAAGAACAAACAGCTTCATGTTTGACTTTGGTGATGTGAGATCAGCTCCTCTGTGCTTTTATCAGTTCCCCTGGCACCACAGGAGGGGAGGAAGAAGCTGAGCTGGTTCTGTCTCCAGTCCCCTTGGGTTAGGTTGTATGTGGAGGCGTAGCAGAGCTCAAACACTTGTGCCAGGGTGCTGAGGCCACCAGCACCATGATGTGTGCCATCGCTTGTCATGAGGCTTCCCAGGTGCTGAGGTTTGTCGTGAGGTTGGGTAAGGGCAGCTAAACCAGAAGTGGACTCTCAGGACTGTTTTGAGGCCCAGCTGAGCAGCCAGCGAGGCCAGGGTAGGGCATCTCGGTGACCTGTGGGGCTGAGGTGGCAATCCAGGTACACGTGGTGTTCCTGATGGGCACCTGTAGCACCTTGTGCCTGAGAATGGTGCCCAGCTGCAGTGCTGGGGCTGTCACAGAGAAGGGCACTGATGGCATGGGACAGCAGCTGCAGAGCAGAGGGGAGGTGTGACAGGGCAGGGGGCTGGGGGATGTGGGAAAGCAGCTCCAGGCATGATGCTGGGCAGTGTGAGGGCACAGCTGCTCTGGCTGGGGTGAGTCCAGCTGGGCAGTAAAGGCAGTGGGACAGGATGAGCAGGTAAAGGGACAGAGCTGGGGTGGGGCAGGGCTCAGGGCTGCCTGCAGGGCTCTCAGCTCAGGGGAGCCCTTGGTGAGCACTGAGTGCAAAGACGTGCAGAAAAGTGGTTGGGCTAATGAGGAGAGATGATCTCGAATCTCGTGGACCACTGTAGCTGGAAATAGCTACGAGGAGCACTAGCCCTGGGGAGCTGTCAGGAGCTGTCAGCCACTGGAATGATAATTCCCTTGGACCAGGCTGAGCAAACTTAGCAAGCATTTTGGAAAGAGGAGGGGATATATCCAGCATCCTTCAGGTATCCTGGGCCAGTTAGCCACTGCTGTACAGCATCATCCTCTTCAATGTCACAGGCAATGTAAATGTGGCAGAAAGTTCGCACAGTCTCCTTTAAATAAAGGATATAAAAATAGTTTTCTCTTTTAAGTGAAGTTTTTGAGTGAGCTCCCAGAGGACTCTGCTCTTTATGTGTCAGAGGAATGGATTAAAATAAGAAAAATGTGGGCCTTAAAAGTTGTACTTGCTCCCATCTGAAACCCATCAGTCTCACTCTACATCCAAATACGGCGTCTCCCAAGCATATGCTATGCTTACAAATGCATTTCTAAAAAGAAAAAAAAAAAGTGTATGATTTGAATATATGTCAGAATTTATACAGAAGAATGTTATTTAAAATGAATAAAAATAAATGTATATAGTTTGTATCTATGCCACTTGGATTTTTGCATTTGTGTTTCTGTTCATTGAATTTCAGCAAGAGTCGTCCCAGTGACAGAAAGGATTGAATCCAATCTCATTCCAGTAATAACATTTGTTCCAAGAGAATTATTCCTTCATTATGCCTCTGTATGTGAGATGAGAACCAAGGCACAAAAATGTTTTCTGCCATAGATATTCATAAGCACAGTTGACATTCTGTGTCGGAAAATCCAGCTAAAAAATGAGCCCTCTGATCTCTTGTGTGTGCTATGAACCGTCCCAGCCCTCAGCTATGTTTGGGAGCTCCAAAGGCACTGGCTGTTTTCCCACTGTTTTCTGTATCATTCACATGGACACATTTTGTCAGAGATGTGAATCACTAACAATGAAACCCGCAGAGCAAAGATGGAAATGGGATGAGGATATCGTACCAGATTTTTCTTCGTGACCACAGATGTCTTTCAAAGGCCATTTTTGTTATAGATATTCTGAAATCCACATCTGTAGCATCAGTTCTGGGAGTGTTTGCAGAGGGGCCTGTGGAAAACTTGCATTTCCTTCTCACTTGGCAGTGTTAGGAAATTGATTTTTGTTTTGCAAACACAACTGCTAAAGGCTCTTTTTTGGTGAAAGCTGTGTCTGACTCTTCAGCCCTTATTAAGCAAAGAACTTGGAGAGGTAAGTGAGAGAGCACGTGGTTTGAAGCGTTCATTCAGATGTTTGACTGAGCCAGAGCTGTGTAAGGGCCACACTGGTGAAATTCAAGGCAGTTTATTGAGACCTGATTTGCATTAGCAGAGCAGTTGGATTGTGCATGACTTAACTTAGGAAGAATCTTGCTGTGAACTGTGTGAGGAGGAGGCAGAGCTGAGTCTGAACCAGGTCCCCAGAGCAGGGAGTGAGAACAGGAGGGTGAGGGGGACTCGTGTTCAGCTGATTGTGACATCTGCCCTCCTTGTGCCAGCACAGCTTAGCACAGCGAGCAGCTGGCCCCCATCCTGCTCAGCTCAGCCCTACCACTGCACTCGCCACAAGTCCTTTCCCAGACTCCCTTAGGACTCTGCCTGAGGTGGGACGGATCCCAGGCTGCCTTGAGAAGAAAGAAAGTTCCAACACGGCTTCCTGGCATGAGAGTTCAGTGCAATCTCCCCAAATGTGCTACTAATGAACTTAAGGTTAAACAACATTAAGCAGATTATCCAATGGTAAGTTGTTAACTGCTTCTAAACAACACATTTCCCAGTCCTTTCTGCCCCTTGCAGCTTCCTGGTGCTACTGCAGGTTGTAAAACATGGGGCAGTGCAGTAAAATTTCCCAAGAAAATTTTCCATCCTGGCTGTGTGTATACATAGAATCATAGGACCACAGAATGGTTTGGGTTGGAAAGGACCTAAAAGATCATCTCATTTCACCTCCTGCTGTGGGCAGGGACACCTTCCACTAGACCAGGTTGCGCCAAGTCAGTTTGGCCTTGAACACTTCCAGGGAAGATAGACAAGGAGGTATCTCTATATATCCCTGTCTTTGTCCATCAGACAGCCACTTCATGAAGTAATAAACTTCACAAGGAGGGCCCTGCTGGTTTCCTTTTGACTACATTGTGTTGGACATGGACTCTGCAGACTCCTGTGCTGTGTGTGCGGAGTGATTTACTCTGCACTTGTGGCTGATGGATGCTGATTTGAAGACCTACATCAAATATGTAACACCTCACTGAAACTTTAAATGAGCAAATTGGTATTATCCTTTCAAGTGAGTGGACTTACTCATTTTATGAAGATCTGCTCTGTAAATAAGGAAAATTTACATTTCAGCTTGGCTGATCAGATCCTGGTGCCATATGGCAGACCCGATTTTGTGAACTTAATTTCAGCTTGGCAGAGGCCACTGCAAAAGGGCTTCAGTCACATAAGGTGACCAGTGTCTCTTGAGGTCTCATCATGATGGGGGAGTTGCAGGGACTGAACATCCCTTGGGCTTGTCAGACCCCAAATGCAAAGCATGAGGCATGTCCAGTTGGACAGGAGATGGGCTTAAGAGCTTAGTTGTGCTAAGTAGTGCCTGGAACTTCTGGCTCTACTGGGACTCTGCTGCAGCTCCATCATGCATTTGTACCCATAAAGCTGAAGGAATTAAGCAGGGATGGGAAGCCCAAGTGCACGACTGTACACATCCCGAGCTGCAGTGGCTGCTCCCACCAGTCTGGGGCATTTGGCAGATGAGTGTCAATCTAAACAGTGAGCTGGTGCAGGTACATGGAGGAAATGAAGTTCACAGGGCACCAGGCCACTGGGAATAATAAACTCACAGACCTGGGAATAATTAAGCTCACAGAATTCAAGGCCTGTGGTCAGCCCTTATCCGTGACCTAATTCCTGGCCAGGTAAGAGTCGCCTTGAGACAGCCTAGAGGAAAGTGAGTGAAACCTGACCTGAGTTGGTACCAAAGAGGAAACCAAATCCAAAAGAGGAAACCAAATCTAATGCACAGGGTCACTCCCAGGTGAGTGTCCTGCTGGGATGGAGTTTCCTTGTGTTACAACTCTGCACAACTCCCTGACAGGAGGGGACAGCCAGGGGGGTGTTGGGCTCTGCTCACAGGGAACAAGAAAAAGGACAATAGGGAATGGCCTCAAGCTGTACTGGGGACGTTCAGGTTGGACATCAGGAGAAATTTCTTCTCAAAACGGGTGATTAGACATTAGGAAGGGGCTGCCCAGGGAGGTGACAGTCACTGTCCTTGGAAGTGTCCAAGGAACGACTGGACATAGCACTCAGTGTGCTGGGCTGGGTGACGAGGCGGGGACTGCCCAAAGGTTGGATTCTGTATCTCAGAGGTGTTTTCCAGCCTAAATAATTCTGTGACTCTGTGATGATGTAAATATTACAAGGAGGTATTTCAATCTCGCACGCAGGCTCTAAATGAATTAAAGGAAGGCAAGGACACACAGCAAGATGTGGAGCTCCACCTGTGACCAGCACTGTTACCCTGGCCATGGCCCGTGTAGGAGGGGCCACAACAGCAGCATTTAACCCAGTTCAGCTTTTCCCGCTGTGGACGATTTGAAATATCCAATGCTGTTGCATTTTCTTCCACAAAAAGTGGGAGAGCCGACACGCTTAAAGCTTTGCTTTACAAAAATCTCCCAGATCATTCAAAATCCGCCTGCGCGGATGATGACAGCAGCTGCCCTCAGCCCTGCCCGTTACGATGAGCAGTGACCAGAATGTGAAACTAACGCGCGTTTATTTCTTCAGCCAAGCCCAATGACGGCTCTGCTCTGCGGGGAACACGGTAAACATCAGCTCCAGCGGCTCTGCCAGGCTCGGCAGGAGCCGGGGGCCTGGTGCCTCCCTTCAAAAGCCTCTTCTAAATGGGCATAGTTTTGGAGCAGGGCCCGGGGAGCGGCGGGCATCACCGCGTCACCTCAGGCGGGGCGGTCAGCCCCGGACTCCTTCCCTCACTCGAGATGGCGCCCGGGCACTCTCTCCTGGTGCCCGACCGGCACCCGCCCCGCTCTGCCCTCAGCCAACATNAGGTACGGGGCAGCTGCGGGCTGGGGATGCTCTAGGGCAGCGCGGGTGCGTGTGCGGGGCCGGGCCCGCCGGCCGCGGATGGGCTCAGGGGGACGAGCCCCGGGTATTGGGCTCTCAGCGCTCTCCTCCTCCTCCTTCCCCAGCGTCAGCGGGCTCCAGCTGCCGGACATCTCCCGCGGGGACCCCCAGCCCGGCCCGCCCGCCGGACAAGGTAAGGCTGGATCGCCCGCACATCCCTGCCCCGGCTCGGTGCTTCGCGCTGGTCTCCAAACCTGCGGAAAAAAACCTCAGACGTGCGGCAAAAA
>VWZS01004810.1:478732-669615 GCA_013397075.1 Rhabdornis inornatus
GCCTTGAGACAGCCTAGAGGAAAGTGAGTGAAACCTGACCTGAGTTGGTACCAAAGAGGAAACCAAATCCAAAAGAGGAAACCAAATCTAATGCACAGGGTCACTCCCAGGTGAGTGTCCTGCTGGGATGGAGTTTCCTTGTGTTACAACTCTGCACAACTCCCTGACAGGAGGGGACAGCCAGGGGGGTGTTGGGCTCTGCTCACAGGGAACAAGAAAAAGGACAATAGGGAATGGCCTCAAGCTGTACTGGGGACGTTCAGGTTGGACATCAGGAGAAATTTCTTCTCAAAACGGGTGATTAGACATTAGGAAGGGGCTGCCCAGGGAGGTGACAGTCACTGTCCTTGGAAGTGTCCAAGGAACGACTGGACATAGCACTCAGTGTGCTGGGCTGGGTGACGAGGCGGGGACTGCCCAAAGGTTGGATTCCGTATCTCAGAGGTGTTTTCCAGCCTAAATAATTCTGTGACTCTGTGATGATGTAAATATTACAAGGAGGTATTTCAATCTCGCACGCAGGCTCTAAATGAATTAAAGGAAGGCAAGGACACACAGCAAGATGTGGAGCTCCACCTGTGACCAGCACTGTTACCCTGGCCATGGCCCG
Organism: Rhabdornis inornatus; assembly: GCA_013397075.1. Lineage (NCBI taxonomy): Eukaryota > Metazoa > Chordata > Aves > Passeriformes > Rhabdornithidae > Rhabdornis > Rhabdornis inornatus. The sequence continues at coordinate 479,343 of VWZS01004810.1, forward strand.
TGTAGGAGGGGCCACAACAGCAGCATTTAACCCAGTTCAGCTTTTCCCGCTGTGGACGATTTGAAATATCCAATGCTGTTGCATTTTCTTCCACAAAAAGTGGGAGAGCCGACACGCTTAAAGCTTTGCTTTACAAAAATCTCCCAGATCATTCAAAATCCGCCTGCGCGGATGATGACAGCAGCTGCCCTCAGCCCTGCCCGTTACGATGAGCAGTGACCAGAATGTGAAACTAACGCGCGTTTATTTCTTCAGCCAAGCCCAATGACGGCTCTGCTCTGCGGGGAACACGGTAAACATCAGCTCCAGCGGCTCTGCCAGGCTCGGCAGGAGCCGGGGGCCTGGTGCCTCCCTTCAAAAGCCTCTTCTAAATGGGCATAGTTTTGGAGCAGGGCCCGGGGAGCGGCGGGCATCACCGCGTCACCTCAGGCGGGGCGGTCAGCCCCGGACTCCTTCCCTCACTCGAGATGGCGCCCGGGCACTCTCTCCTGGTGCCCGACCGGCACCCGCCCCGCTCTGCCCTCAGCCAACATGGCGCTGCCCGGCCGGCACCCGCCCCCGCTCTGCCCTCAGCCAACATGGCGCTGCCCGCCCACCCCGGCCCGCTGCCCTCATCAAACAGGGCGGCTCCCATTCACTTTCCACTGTGCCCGCCCCCCACGCGCTTCGCGGCGGCTTCAGCGGCTTCAGCCCGCCCCACGCAAAGATGGCGGAAGCGGTTGCGGGCGTTTGAATTCCAGGGAAGCCGCCAAATCCGCGCACAAAGGCGGCGGGAGCGGCAGGAGCGGCGCGAGCCGCGCGGCCNGCTTTTTTAGGTAATTTAGGAGTTTTTAAGACCACGGAGCGGCAGCAGCTGCTGCTGTGACTGCTGTGTGCTTGCTGCCTGTGGTCATTAGAGCTCTCAGCCTTACATAAGGTGATCAGCGGTTTTGTGCAGCGTGCACTTAAAATACTCGGAATATCCAGCGAGGCCGTGCTGCCTGGACACATTCTGCTCTGGGTTAGGGAAGTTGCACGCTGTGCCTCATCCAGATCTTGCTCTGAGGATTTATTCTTGACAGCGCACCTCGTATAGCCTAATTCCAGTGTGCATCATGATTTAAATGGATGATGGAATTCGGGAGTTTGTGATAGCTTACTGTGATCAGAAAGGAATGTAGATGCTAACATGTAATGTAAACAGGGGGACTAACAGTGCCTCTCTCACTTCCCAAAAGGTTTTGTTATGTTTAGATTAGTGTAGACCTTTGCCAGATCGAAGCCTTACTTAGATTCTGCTGTCTGAACTTCTTCTGTCTTCTTATATGTCTAGTGGTACCAGATGTGGCAGAAGACACAGTCTCACCGACTCGAGCTCGGACCATGAAGGACTATGAAAATGTAAGCAGAACTTTTAATGTGAGACTCGGTGACAGATTTATTGCCAAGATATTTCCAGCGTGCTGGCTGGAGTGTTGACTCTTAGTTTGTGTCAGTTGACATACATCTTTTGGAGGTGTGACCAGGTGAATGTCCCTGTCCATGCTTTGAACCTTCATTTCTTAAGTGTTGCTTTCAAAAACCGAAGCAGGAATTTGTTGTTCAGAGCAGCCGACTGCTGTGCTGAAATTGTGAAACAAAATTGGCACCCTCTGCTCAAAAGTTCCTGCAGCTCACCAGAAGCATCAGAACTTGGTTTGCACATCTGCTGTTGATTTATTTCAGGGAAGCATCAAGTTTATTTTCATTTAGGCTAGTGTGGGATTTGGCTTTTTAATTCATTGACTGCAGTATAATGCCTTTTAACTTTATAGTATGAGTGTGCTTGGAATGCTTGTATTGTAGAAATCTAGTATCGTTGTGACAACTCTGTAGATAAAAGTATTTTGGCACTTACTAGAATATAAACGAAAACATTAGATTTTAAAAATATGTTCACTGTATTGGCTTTTTAAATTAAATAAGACAGTTGTTTATGTTTGCTGAATGATGATTTGATTGGAGTGTGTTGCAGGACAACTTCCCCGTTAAAGACTAGAGTGAAAAACTTTTAAGGTGGTGTTGTGTGAAGAGGCTGTAGAGGGGAAAGCAGCCTGAAATCTCTGAGATGATTGCTACAGATAAAGGCCGTGGCTGCTGCTTTTGGGCTGTGCCAAGAGTCTGCAGTTTCAGTGCGCTGCTGCTGTTACCTTTTGTGGCAATGCTGTGTTTGAAGTGAATGTTTCACGGTTTCTTGTGGCCTTATATCCCCCCTGAGGAGAAAGCTCTGCTCTTTGCTCAGAATTTAAAGGTTGTTTTGGAAAGCCTTTGGTGAAGGGTGCTTTTTGCAGTCTGTATCAGTTTCCTTTTCTCTCTTTTCTGTCTGTTGGCTGGGGTAAACAGACGCTGCCTTGGCATTGGTCTGTGATTAAAATCTCTTACTGTGATGTGTGCCAAAGACCTCAGTCCAGAATATACATTTTGCTAGTGGTTTACTATCTGCAGGGTTCCTGGGCACAGGAAAAAAGTTGCAGAAGGGAGGAAAAATCTGTTGCTGTTTGTCCTGTGTGATGTAGAGCAGGGGCCTCCCTACAGGAGGCATCTTGGTATGTTCAGACCCATCCTATTAAACTGAGCTGTAAAACTTTCTATGGGATGAGAACTTTTATGGATGCCAGCAGTGTAATGAAGCTCAAAGATCCATTGACATGAAGGAAGAAGAATATACATTAAACACCATTAAACTTTTTTCTGTACCTCAGTCATTCATAGGGCTGTAAGAAGGATGTAATGAAAAGAATGGGCTCTGACCTCGTAGCTCACAGAGAACAGGATGGATGTAATGGCCCTTGAGTGGGCTAAAAGGTGGATCCATGTAGGAAAGGTCCTTTAATATTTATACCTGGAGAAGGTGCTGAGCTGGATAATGTTGGAGATGCAGATTTTTGAATTATTCATGGTGCCCCACTTTATTGCAATATAGAAGGTGAAAACCATTCCATTATAGAAAACATGATTACATGGGCAAAGTGAAAAGCATGTCTAAGAAGGACCTTGTTATGGATAATGAGGTGTTCCTGAACAGAAAGGGTGATGGGTATCAAGTAAGGGAGCTGAGTAATAATATTTGTGGGTTTTTTTCTTGTCTCTCCAAACGCACTTAGAGTTTTGCTGTAAATCTAAAACAGCCTTTATAGTTGAAAACTGTTGTGCTGTGAAACCACAGCCACTGCTGACAGATCCCTTTTGAACAAAACTGGCTCCATGCAGATTTGGAAAGGAGCTAATCTGAGCTGGGATTTGCTGCCATGCTGTTCATGCTGTGGAATATTCTGTGCTGTATGTATATTGTTGTCTTGGTTTTCATTCCTTTTGTTTAAGTACAGAAACCAAAATGCGTAAAGGAATTAAGACTGAGTCTTCAAATGTATAAGTTCTGAGAGTTGCCATTAAAATCTTTTTGCAGTGTGAATTTTCTCAGATTTTACATGTTTTCTTTCATTAAGCAATAACTTTTAAGTTGTCTGCCTGCTCTAACTTTCATCCAAGAAACTGAACATCAGAGATGACATTTGTTTTACTCCTTGGTTTAAGATTGCATAGTCTGTTTTATTTGCCTTTTGAAAATATTACCCTTAAGCACTTTGGTTTATCTCTGTTGCCACTGAAATACATGTAACAAGAGTTGTGAAATGCTGAATTCTTTTGAAATTATTTTTTCCTTTTGACTCAGAAATGTATTGAATGTATGGAGACTAATTGGAAGTTCAGCTGGTACAACTTCAGTGTTTTTTTCACTTTGACTTTTTCTGAATGAGCAGGAACTGCTGGGAATGATTTACAGGTTGCTTCAGGGTGTGGGAATGAGCCACAAAGTTTATGTAGGATTTTCAGTCAGAGTATTTTCAGTTTTGTGAATAAGGACAAGGCAGCTTGCTGGGCAGGGATTATTAAACTGAAGAATTGTTTGCAGATGCAGGTTATAAGTGCAGTTGCAGAAAGTAATCTTGGGTTTCACAAGCCAAATATTTTGGAAATTGTATAGCTAATAATTTTTACAAATAGCACTGTAGTGTTCTGGAAAAGCCTACATAAATATTTTATTAGTAGCTCTGTAACATATTAGATTTCCATTTGCTGAAAGCATCTGGCAGGAGACATGAGTCTTACTTGAATGAATGTTTTATGCTTAGTCTCTTAAAAAAATTTAGAGGGAGACTCCTTTCTTTAATGAAACCATCAACCAAGTTACTGCTTCTACAAGGAAGGTTAAAAGTGGTAAGCAATTTTTCCCTGAAGAATTGCACTATGAATTATGGGATGGGATAAAGGTTTTATTGGTGTTCGACTGAGCTCACTTGTGTGCTTGTGGCTTTTCTTGCTAGGAATAAAATTACCTGGCTCCTATTAATGGAGTGCCTTCCCAGGCTTTTGATTAGGAAATATTTCTGTTTCAACATGGTGTCTTGTATTGTGTTGAAGTTCTATCACTTAGAATTACGTAATGTTGTTAGATTCAAAAATCTCTCCTCAATTCTTATTGTGTCAAGTCAGTCAGCATTTTGATACTTTAGGAAATAGTTCAAAGGGCACAAGACTATGTCCAATATATTTAATTAACACCTTCACAGCTGGACATGTGTATGTGTCACCCACATGTATGTATGAGTTTGACTTTGTCGAGTGGGTGGAATTCTGGTCTTGCACTGGTGAAAGCAAAACTGTTGGAGGTTAGGATTTTTCCTTTTTTTTCCCCCCTTTTTCTCATTATCTTGCTTCTTTCACAGCAAATCACTGATCTGAAAAAAGAAAACTTCAACCTGAAACTTCGTATTTATTTTCTGGAGGAGCGAATGCAGCAGAAGTTTGATGGTCCCACTGAAGAAATCTACAAAATCGTAGGCATTTAGAATAATTTCCTGGAACTGTTTCTCTTTTTGAAGAGTTTGTTTTGTGGGGAGGTTGCCTGTTTCACTTGACTTTTAAGTCTTTTTTTTGCTATTGGAAATTTATTCTGACCTTATCCTTTTCAGTAATAACTAAATTAAAGTGGCCTAAACAGGTGCTTTGCTCATGTCTCTTTTCCATAATGGGATGGAAACTTGAGTCTCTCTTGATGGGCTTTTCAGTAGTTAAGAAGTTGATATTTGGGTAGATGACAGTTGCAGCTGAATATTACTGCCTAGTCTTCTCCACTGGTGTTTTTTTTGTAATTGCTGATGTGTTGAAATGGTGTTTGTCAGCTTCCTGGCTAAGGAGTTCTTTGTGCAATTACATCATGAGAGCTTTCCTCAGGCTATAACAAAATAATCCCAAAATTACTAAAAACTTCTGTAGTTGCTAAAATCAGGTTTTGAAAAGAAAATAAAATATCTCATAGCTTAAAGAAAAAATATGCTTGGAAACCCTAGAAATTCTCAAACTGAAGTGCAGTACGCCCTGTTAGTGCAGTTAAGTGTGTGTGCAGGGCATTTGTATTGCTTGAGTGCAATGGTCCTTAATGCTATTGATATTTCTGGAAGGCTTGAACCTTGCAAAATATGTCTTTTAACAGCTAAATGTCTGTTCTTATCCCAGTGATGCTTTATATTTGCTGGTCCAAATAAAAAGTAATCTACACACAGCCAATAACTTTTGGGATGGGTGATCTTCCAATTCTTTCCAGACATTTTCATTCTTTTGTCACAGAACATTGAGCTGAAAGTTGAGATAGAAAGTCTGAAGCGTGAACTGCAGGAGAGGGAGAAGCTACTCATCAAGGCCTAGTAAGCACCAGTTTATTTCTTGCTGTCCATTACTTAGGATTTGTTTCTATGTGTTTTTCTCCTGATGCTTTAGGAATTAGAGGATCTAAAGGGCACTTATTTAGAAATGTCTGGTTCAAAACTAATCCGGGCTGGCAGCTGTTGATTGCCCCCGGGCCTCAATTGCAATGGAATTTTCTTTGTTTTCCTGAGGAGCAGATGAATTTTGTTTGATCTCTCCAGGTTGCTCGAAGGGTATTGCTGTGCTTTGAAGGGAACCTTGCACAAGGTCATGCTAGAAAGCAAAATTTAGGTGGCAATCATGAACAGCATCTTGTGTTGAGTAAGGAGACACTACCTGTTCTTTTCTCACAAGGTTTTAACAAATACTGAAAAGGCAAATGGAGAGATCTCAGCAGTTCCATGTCTTCAGTTTATTCCAGTGCTGCTTCCTGTAGAAAACACAGCTCTGCTGAAGGCTTTGTAGTGTATTTGGAAGCTTTAGAAATATAAAGGAAATATTTCACTTTTTCATGATACATCTGAAATGCTTCTTTGTCTGCTGTGCCAAGGCTTGTATGTGGAACTCACCACCCAAATTGCTGCCTAGTATCTATCACCTTAAAGTGATAAGCAGGTACAGAGAAGGTGGAAGATGCTTGAGCATAATCCACCAGCCACTGGCACCTGAAATGTTTTCCACATTGATGTGCACTGGGATTTATGTCTGTGTTATTGTCTTTCAGTAAGGCAGTTGAAAGCTTGGCCCAGGGTGGTGATGCTGAAGTGCAGCGTGGGAAAGAGGCACAGAAGAAGATGCAAGAGATGGAGGAAATGCTGACTGGCAGAATAAACCTTCTGGAAGAGGTGAGTGACCACAGCTGATGGAATAATAAGGAATCACTGCTGTCTTTGTACAGTTCCCTGGGATTTGATACTGTGGTCAGCCTGTATTTGCATAATGTCTTTTTTCTTTCCTCACTAGCTGTGCTTGAGAGAGTTTATTCCTGTGTTTATTGTTAAGTTCTGGTTACTTTACAGGGGAATTGTAGTGTGAAGGGAAGGGACCCACAAGGATGGTTGAAATCCATTTAAAGTGAGTTCCTTCAGGGAGGAGGAAAAGGGGAATTTGCATGACCTCTTACTCGTTTTAGTGGAACTGGGATTTCTGAAAGCATTCTTTGTGCTGTTGAACTGGTAGAGAAGTTCTAAAATTGCTTCCTGTGTCCCAAATCAGGCAGTCAGGCTGGTGTTTTCCAGATCTGATAGGTTGAAGAGCAGATTTTCTGATCTCGTGGAGATTGGGTATTTTCTGTGGCCCAAAGATAGTGTTGGCCTCTGACATTAATTTTATTCTGCTTATGAATTCTAGCACTGCAGTGTGGTTTTAGTCACAGGTTTACACAGCAGCATGTAATTATATAGATCTGGGGAGTGCTAACAAAGATTAATTTCCTTCAGAGTTCTTGATTGACAAGTGAATGGTGGCAAAACAGCTTTTCAGAGAGGGGTTGAGTGGGGAAGTTCAGTGGTGAAGGAAATTTTCCTCTCCCTCCCCCAAAGAGATGCTTTTTAGTTTAGATGTGAGGGCAGTGGGGAATGGCTTGTTAGCCTATGAGGAGGCTTTTATTTCATAGGAAACTAAATTGGGTGAGCACAGCAGGGAAGCTTGCAATGTAAAAATGAAGATCTGAGTCAAGTTTGATGTAGTATATGGCAAGTTATTTTGTGTGTCTTCTTTTGGCATTTTCCATCTCTGTGAGTTGGGTCACCCAGAGGAAGTTGACTGAAATCTCTGGCTGTTATCTCCACTTCTTTTGCTGTTCAAGAGAAAAATGTCTGGTTCATACTTCATCAATTCCTGCACAATATTATAAACGATGTTGGAAAGAGTTCCAATTAGCTACAGTGAGCTTGGGAATATTAATTTTATTGAACAAAAAAGCCCTTCTTTAACCTCTTTAATTTAAGTATAGCTATTTATTATGATAGTGGGAGGACAGTGGGACAAAACCATGTTATAATTGCTAAATCTGAAACCATAACATAGGGGCACTTTTGTTTCCAGTTCTGTTATCAGTTAGGATATTTTTTATTTCTTTGAAACAAATTTCCCTTTTTTCTGTACCACAGAAAGCGGCTTAATCTTGAAAATGCAGACACAGAGTTCAGAAGCATTTACAAAGAGCTTGAAATACTTGGTAAAAGTTCCTGAATTAAACATCCTGACATATGTAGGATAGAAGAAACTTCAGTATGTGAAAAAAAATTAATGAGCATTTAGTTCTTAGAGGCATCAGGATTGTGTGTTTTAATTTCAGAATCTTAAAGCTGCCCAAGAAGAGGTGGAAAAAGCCCTTGCAATGACAGAGAAGGAGAAAGCTCTGAGAATTGCTGCTGAGCAGAAACTTGCTTCAATTATGAATGCCCCTGCCAAGGATGTGGACAAGGTTACAGAAGCTGAGAAAGACAGGTCAGAACTGTTGCCAGCAATGTTTCTAACTGCTGGAATTCTTTATTGTTAAAGTGTGAAGAGTCAGCACAGGTTTGGGTTTGATTAGTTTGGTCCTGCCCTTGGGTACAGGAGAGTTACTGGCCATCCATGGAGTGAATGGCAACACAGCAAGCAGTCTAGTGCTTTGTGGAGCAAAGTCATCTTTAAAAGTTCTCTGAAAGCCTAGCAGGGTCAGAATCTGTGAAACATAAGCTCATGGGTCAGGCTGGTAGATTTAATGGGAAGAGAAACACTGTTAGAAATACTTCTACAATCCAGGCTACGAAACATGAGGAATCAGGGATGGCATTTTATGCTGCAAAGTTTTCATTGTAACACTCAGTTCTGTTACAAAACATCTTTATTGTTCTTGGAATACTGGAATTGTGAAGATGTGTATTGACAGAAGACAACAGCACTGACCTGACTTGTTTTTAGTATGTTATGTTGTTTTTTTTGTTTGTTTATGTGAAATGAGGACCACTTAGATACGAATTTAGATGAAACTGAGTACTCGAGAGACACTTGCTGAAGGCACATAAGGATGTGGTGTGTGGGCTAAGAAAGGAAACAGATTAATAAGGTTTTTTGTGTGTGCTGTAAAGGACAGTGTAAATAAAATATTGAAACTTAACTGTTGATGTTTGAAGTGGTATTGGAGGAAAATAAGAATGAGCACTTTGCAGATAGCTCAACCCTGTTTGCTTATGTTAAATTTACAGCACTTTTTGAAGTTTTCCAGGGTTATGAAAGTCCTTTCTTCGGTTCTACAAATATTGTCTTGAGTCTTCACTTAGGAGAGTTGTCTGCAAGATTTACTGCAATGACTGGAGAATTGGTGGTATATGGTGCAAGATTAATACTTAAAATCTTGTAATTTTAGACTTATAGAACAACTGAATCTGTCACTGAAAAGTAAGGAAGCTCTAATACAACACCTTGAAAAGGAAAAGTCTCAGAGTGGATCTTCTGATGGGAACTTGCCAGCAGAAAAAATCAGAGAACTTACCAATGCTTTGAGGCTTGAAAAGGATAGTGAGATAGAGGTGAGGAAACTGCCTGATGAATTGTATGTTATAAATCTCATGGGGGTAGGATTTTAAAGGTTTTGTGCATAACAGTATGTGTGTGACATCATCCAGCTTTTAAAATGTTGTTTCCTCCTCCATTTTCCAGTTCCTTACCATTCATGGGTTATGCTGTGGCTTGGTGGGCAATATTAATCCTTATTTATCCATTCGTTCAGTGAGAGGTTGTGCTTCCCACTGACTTGATGCCTGTGGAATAGATACAGTGCAATTGCTTTACAGAAGTATGTGTTAGAGAAATCCTAGATGGGAATAGATCCCTCACTGGATGACATAACTGCTATAAAAGTTAAGAATGTGACTTGAGAATTCATTCTTGGGAAGTGTCTCTGCTGTTACGGTTTGAAAAAAAAGCTTTGGTAGGGGAGGTATAAAAACATCTCATGAAATAAAGTGCAAGTTTCCCCTTTAGCTTACAAAAAGTACAAGAATCATACTTTTATTTCACTTGGCTCCTAAATAGGAAGACAGAGATCCTTAAAGCTGGAATGTAAAAACAGGTCCTGAGGCTTGTTGTCTTTTTTTTTTTTTCCCTATTGGTTATTCAAAGACAAAATTAAAACTGGCAGAATTAAGAAAGTTAATTATGGAGACTGTCAGGCATCTGAGAATTTTTCCTCCCTTTTGTTTTGGAACTTAATATTGCTCAGCTCAGTACATATAGACTTTTTTTTGTCTGTGTCAAGAATCTTTTATGATTGGATTGATTAGAGGTAGTGAAAGTTTTCAGTTCTGGGTGGTCTTGCAATTAAATCAGTCTGTGCCAGAAAAACCACCCTGGTTTCACAGAAGTATTTGTGTGTCAAGGTGAAAACAGCATCATCTTGAATCATTTCACAGGAGGGGGACAGAGTGCATAAGATCATTTGGGGTGCAGTATTGGAGAAGAAAGTCTGATGAATTTGCACAACTCTGGTTTTATGTATGATTACTTTTTAAAAACAAATAATTCTGTAACCTCCCCAGGGAAAAGAGCTAATTAAAATATCTCTTGATAAAAGCTGACAAAGATAAATGTCACAAAAATGCACCTGTATTAACTCAGCAACTGCAGTTGTTCTGTCTCATGGAAGAACATGTTTTGAGGGTTTTTGTTCTATTTTTTTTTGCTTCTTAATTTGGACTGATTAATTTCATGCCCAGAGTCTTTAGCTCATTTTGCTTTAGTTTAATGCTTAATGAGTGCATTTGTGTTGAGAATAAGTTAAAGTGACCATAACAACTGTTTTGTTCTTATAGGCTCTTAGAATGGAGCTTAAAAATGAGAGAAATTCCTTTGGAAAAAAAATTCAGGTAAGTTCCAGTTTTGCCCCTGTTCCCTTGACCCCTTTCAGTGTGTGTTGGGCTCCCTCTGTTATCCTCTCATAGGCACAGGAGGCCTTGACTCCAAGGGAAGCAGAGCAGATCCTCTGTTAAATTCTCTTTTATATGGGATGGCAGGAAGACCCCTCCTGTTTCTGAAACAATTTTCAGTAAAGCTGACAGTCACACTCACGAAATATTGAAGCTGATGCTTGTGGCCTGCCTCCTTCTTATACAATATTCCAGGCACATCTTTTAAGATGCTGCCTCTCGTTTTCGGGACTGTATTTTATGTTGGTAATCTGAGTAATAAACTCCAAGAACTCTGAGGGAATGTACTTATTAATGTGCAGTTACAGTATCTCTTAGTGGGAAGTTAATGCAACTTTCACATAATCTGATTTAGTCACTCCAAGAAGAGCTGCAAGAGAGAGAAAATGAGCTTGCTGTTGAAAAGAAGAATGGTTTGAAAAGGGACAAAACAATCCAGGGATTAACTGTTGCCATAAAAGCAAAGGAGAAAGAGGTAAGGGTGATTGTGATCTTGCTGGTTTGTTGAAGTGCCATGGGAGGGTTGTGTGTGTGGCAGACTCTGATCTCACTGTAAACATGAGAAGGCTTCAAGTGGGTCCCTGTCACTGCTGTCACCTCTCTAAGCAGTTCTGCTTGTCTGCAGTTTGGGCTCTTGGACTGGAGAAGAGAGGAGAAAGTATCAGTTAAGACTCCCTTCAGAACTTGAAAGAAAAATGTTCTCAGTTGCATACTCAATTTTATCAGCTCTGAGCACCACTTAGAAGATACGAGGGTATTTTATGTTGTTGAGTAAGTGGAGCTGTCAAAGGCAGCTAAAATGAGAGAGGTCAGCATCAGCTGAAATTCAGATTTTGTGGAAGAGTGGGAAATACTTCACTTGAGTGATAGGCAGTCTAGTGAGTGTATAAGAGTAAAAATTTCTTTATATAAGATTTATTATGATGCATTTGGTGTTCTTGAAAGTGTTTTGTGTAGTTGGATGAATGTTTGAGATGGGGTAGAAATTACTGCATTGCCATCCCTTGGAAATAACTTCCTACAAAGCATTCATTTTACTTTATTTAAAGAATGAGGACCTGGCTTCTGAAATTGAAGAGTTAAATGCCTCGTTGGCTAAGGCAAGAGAGGCAACTCACAAGGCACATGTCCAAAAATTCAAGGTAAGAACAAGCAATTTGTTGTGATTTCCCCCATTCCTGCTCCTCCCTTCTCTTTAGTTCCACACAGCAGGCAGTGCTTGCTATCTTTGAAAGCAGAGGAATGGAATTAGTTTAAAATATTGTTTTAAAATTATTAATTTTTCTTACTTTGAAAAAAATTCCCAAATCAAGTTATTTGAACAATAGAATGTTAAAATGTCACATAACTTACCTTGTTTTTCCTGTTTTTTTGGGTTTTATTTTTTCAATCTAAACCAACTCAGAATCTTTGAGAGAAACATATAATACCAGAATAAGTTAAAAATAAAGACACAAATTTCTGGGGAGCTGAGGTTATCTTGAGCTTTTTTTTCCCCCAGAAGTATGGTGCCAGCACAGGCTTCCTATTAGCAGAGTTGAATTGAGTGTGAGACACCTGCTTGGATTTATTTATATAATAAATGTGAAACCACTATTTATAAAACAGTGGAATGTTATTTGTGAAAATGTGATTTAGTAATGCTTTTTTTGTATGTGTATGAAGGAGAAAAGGGACTTAATGATTTCTGCGACTTTGATTTTTTAAAAGTTTTAAGTTTAAAAAGTGTGTGACTGCTCCCTCCTGTCCACAGAGTCCACATTGCAGAGCCAGTCCTTCTCCTCAGTACTTTGCTCCTTAGCTACAACCTTGAGTAGAAGGCAGTTCTCTGTGAGTAACTGGTGCTGCAGAGCCCCCTGCTCCTGTCACCTCTGCTCGAGCTCCAGGGCCAGTTGTGTGATGAGAACACTCAGTAGGCTGTGCCAAGGGGAAGGGTGCAGTCACCATCCCTGAAAGTCTTCCAAAAATGTGGCACTTGAGGGTCTGGGTTGGTGATGAACATGGTGCTGGGTTGGCAGCTGGGCTCCATCTTAAAGGTCTTTTCCAACCTTAATTCTGTGATTCCATGAAGGACTCAGTAACTTCCTGCCCCAGTCCAGATTGAAACTCGACTCTACTCCAGGAGTAGACTTTGATGTAATTAAAGCTTTGTGAGTCAATAACACTGCCATGACCTTGTTTGCAATGTGGACTCCTTTGCATGTGAGCCTTTCTCTCATTCTTTGTTACCTCAGACTTCCTTAGCCTGCACTGGATGTCGTGGAAAGTTTTGTTACATCAGTAGAGGAAATTTTTAGTGTTACACTTTCCTTGTTTTGTTATTTCACTGTTTCTTTGCACCTCAGTTCTGAAACACTGGGAAGAGGAGCAGGGTTGTGGGATACAATGGGAGTAAAGACTCCAGGCTCTACAAAACCCCCTTCTGGAGCCTGAATGCTGTTGTGTGTTTCAGGGTGCTGCAGATTATCAGGCTCTGCTGATGGAAAAGGAGACGCTGCTGGCAGAGCTGCGCTCAGAGAACCTCACAAAGGATGCTGAGAATCGCAGGCTACAAAGGATAATTAAAGTCACTGGTCAAGAGCTGAGTGATCTGAATTTGGAAAGAGAGAAAATGGAGAAGGAGCTGGATGAAGCACAGCTGCAGAAGAGCAGAAGTGACAAAACCATTAATGTTATTATCACATTTTTGCTTTATTTTCTAAAGTCTAGAAATAATTCAGTGCTTTAGCAGGTCCTTTTCTAGCAAAATTAGGTTTTTAATTTAAATAACTTTTGGGAAGGAAATGCCTGACACTGCCTAATGCTGTGTATGAAGATTGAGGAAAATTCTGGCACATAATCTGCACAGAATAATATTTTAAGTATAATTTTGATTCGTCTTAGGAAAAAACCCGTTAGCATTTAAAAGTGGTAAATGGTTACTGTTGATTCCAGTTTTTCTGATGGGAGAATCTGAACAGGCATGATGATGTATGTTTACATTTCTGCCATATTTTTCTTGTTGCATGTCCATAGATTATCTTAAATTTCACTACTTACGCATTCTTCTAGTTGTGACCTGGAGCCAAACCTCAGCCTGCTCTCTGCTCTCCTAGCAGGGTCACTGTAAAGGCTGTATATTAAATAACTTCTGCTTGTAAAAGACCCAAAGCACAGGATTAATTGATCACAGTTTAACATAAAAGATGAGGTGCTGTTCATTAATTCTGCTGCTTCATATTCTCTTGAGGGTTTTTACCTTGCTGTGGGCATTCAGATAAGCTCTCCTGCTCCCAGCACTCACAGCTGATGCAACAAAGTGAATGATGAGGTTTCTCCTTTTCCTCATTTGAAAAAAGGATGCACCTTCTGCTGCGGCTTTGACACAAAACACTTCTCACCTGAATGCTTTGTCATGTGGATTTTGCTAAAGTCTTCTCACCATTGCTTCCACAAGGGCAGCATTTGCATAATGAGCAGAGTCCCGTTTGTGTCCAGAGTCTGATCCTCCTCAGTTAGGGATTAGTCTCCTGCTATATTAAATTGCTTTAAAGATTTAATGAGCCTGTCTTTATTCACTAGATGTTTTGGTTCCATTATTAAATAAGGACCTTAATAAAGCACGGAGACGTGGAAATTGCTGCTCCTGCACTATTCCTTAAAACCAGCAGAGGGGTCTCTTTACCTACAAATAAATTAAGTTCCTCTCCCCCTCCTACTCCCAATTTAACGCATTTTTGTTTGATTGTCAACTGTGGTTTGGCTGCCGTCACAAAATCTCTATCTTTGGTGTGCTTTGAGATTTCTTTGGGGCGTTGAGGTTAAGGAGAGCGAGAACAGATCGCTGCTGTCAGTAAAACAGCCACAAAGAACATTTATTGATTTGAAGTATTTTATATTTAACTGTCTTCTCTATTCAGATTTTTTTTTTTCATCTTTCAGGGCAGCTAGAATAGAAGTGTACAGGAAAGACAGGAAAAATAGGACTGAGTAGGGAGTTGCCAGGGGATTCGAAGTTAGGTGGATTACAGGAGCCCTATTTGACTCCATTATGTCCAAGTTTTTCATGTAAATGATGAGCTCCTTGGGGAGAAGCATTCCTGCCAAAAGATGAGCAGTCTTATAAAAATTATATCCCTAACCTATTTCCTACTCCTTGCAGAACAGCTGCTTCAATTTCAGAGCTGCAAGTACATTGGATAGAACCACATTGGCTGTGAAGTGTTGCCCATTAAGCAGTAGATATGTGGGAGTTAAACAATATGCTGTGAGATTTTGCTCTTTGACAAATAGGAAACTGCTTCGGTGATCTGCTGCAAACTTTTTATGAGACAGCCTTAAAAACTCAGTTCTATTTATGCTCCAAGATGCCTATTTATCAGTGTTTCTATTTTGTTAGAATAAAGTTAGCAAAAAAGTATATAAACTGTAGAAAGTGCCCTCAATATCTGTAATGAGCTGCTGCCCTAGCTCTTCACTCATTCACAGGGAAATTTGCAGTGGCTTTCCATACACTGTAATTGGGGTAATGCTGATTTTTGCATATAGTCATTAAAAAAAACCCAAACACCCCAACAAACAACCCCCCTAAAATGCATTTCTTGTCCTGCTATAAACCTAGTTTGTCTGGACATGAATTGGGCATTACTGTCCTGGAGGAGAAAAAACGTGAAATGAAATCAAATAAGGCTGTAACACGTGAGCTGATCATCCAGATTGCAGACTTTGTCCAATATTAGGAGTTTCCTGGATCAATGGGTTTAGATGTTCCTGAACCATGTTCCTGCCTTAGGGTGGGCAACTTTAGAAGGTGTCTGAAAGAGCTTTTAAAAGCTCTTTCAGTTCTATGCTTTCCAAAAGCTTTTGTTAAGCATCACTATCAAAATGCTGTTAAACATCACTTAAAGTTCATTGGAAGAAGAAATTGGACTTTCATTTTTACATGCTATTGGTGAGGAATAAAAATCTCATCCTTGATGTTGTTCATGGCTATCATGTTACTGTGCCTGTAACAGGGATGTTAGAGTGCTTCTTCCTGGAGAAGTTTGTTCAAATTTACATGATTAAACACTTCACATATCCATTCTCTCTCCAGGCCTAAATGTAGACAGTTAAAGTGTATTTACTAGATATTCATATTTGATCAGTTGGTTGGGGAAATGCAGAATAACTCATTAGGCAGAATTTATTATTTAGTCTTCCTACCTGTAGTTTAGCCTGAGAGGAAGGTTTTGGAGCTTCACAACTTAATTATTCACCAAACTGGTTTTCATCTGACAAGGAGGGGGAGGCATCTTCTCCAGTCTTCTATATTACAGTGTTTCACGTTCATTTTTCTTAGTTCAGCTATCATTAATCATAGAAAAGTCTCTTGGGGAAAGGGTTGGCAGAGAGAATTGCAAAGTTTATGCTCTGAGAGCTGTAGGTACTATATTACTCTTGCAAGTCAATGTATAGAAACCAATAGATTTTCTCCCAGACAATTTGAGTGGTCAATGAGTTCAAGCAACCTGCTACAGTGATGGATAGTTTGGTGTGTTATGGAATTCCAGCTCATGCAAAGAAGGTAATTTTCAGTCTCACCTCTAGCTTGCCTTGGGAAGGATTTAGGGAGTTCTGGGGGCAGAAATAGTAGAGGCAAAGTTATATGCAAATTGCAAATCTCACACAGACTGTTTTACCTTTTGCACAATTGCATCCCTTGTCAGTCCAGCTCTTCCCATAAACCTGGCCATTACAGTTTTGGTGTTTTAAGGCAGGAACCTGGTTTGTGCACCTGATAGGTGCTGTGCACCAGGACTGAGATGAGGTAACACGTGGAGCACAGTTGTTGCAGCAGCATCTTTCTAACTCTGCATGCCTGTCATCTTCAAACTGCTTATGGTTTTCATTAAGAGTCACAATGTCGGTCACTTGAAGGTACAGGCCAGATGAAAAGTTCTCAGAAGTTTAATTACAGGTAGTGTGTCAGTTAAAGCCACTCAGTAATGTGATAGTATAAAAATAACATTAAAAAAAGCCAAGGAGTGACCTTTGCAGCACAGGCAATGTGGTAACACTGCTGTTGATCCTTTGCTTCCAATTCCAGTGCTGTGTGGGAATAGGCTTAACGTGACCCACTTGAAGAGCTCCACAACTTGGTGCCAAAAGCCTTTGCAATTATCAGAGCTTGCACTACTTCCCACTGCAGTTTGTATTTATAGGCAGCAGTTAGGGAAAAACAGGAACATATTGGAGAGTTTGGGTATCTAGACAAAACTTGGACCTGATTCTGCTGTTCTTCAGTTTTCTTAGTCAAGCAAGTAGTTCTGCTCCTGAGAAAAATTAGTTTGTAGAACTGAAGGTCGGGGTGTAATCATTCTTTGAATAACATTTGAGGGGGTTTTGGGAGCTGTTAGGTGCTTCTTAGCTGAATCCTGGAGATGAAGCTAAAATGAAGAAAATAAACCAAAAGGCTTTGTAAATGACATTTTGCATTTAATGTGCAAAATAAACAGAAATAAAACACTGAAGTTATAAAGTGATGTTAAGGATTTGATGTGAACCTGCATGAAGCAAGGTAATTAAGTCAAGAAAAGGACATAAAACAGTTTTTAAAGAGACTGCAATTAAAATGTCACTAGTGCTATTTCTTTTGACTTAGAATAAGAAACAACTATTAAGTTTTAAATGCCAGTGGAGGTAAAAGTAAAGTTTATAGGTGACTACCATATGTGCAAACTATTTAAAGGGCTCATGCAACTTCACAAATGGGCCCTTTTGGGGAATAAATAGAAAACATTTATTTGAAGGTGTAGGCTGTGTTACCTGGTTCTTTGGGTCTGAACAGAAGTTTAGATAGTATAAAGTCTCATGTAAGTTTTAATTGCTTAATTTTAGACAATGGCTCCTGTGTTACAAGTTTTTACCTCTCTTTTTTCCACACAATCTGTGCAGTAGAGGCAGAGGAAAAGTTTATAAAATGAGGCTGGTGACTATTCAAGCTTTACCTCCTTCAACTGACAGTGTTGAAACTTCCCAACAACCCAGCAAAAATACTGGAAGTGACACAAAACAGTGGTGGGAGAGAAGGTGGAAGGACAGAGAAGCCACACTGGAAATTTTTCTACTGCCCCGTGCTCTTAAATATTTTCTACTCTAACTGTGAGCTGACTATAAATTCCATGCTAATAATCTCCTATATTCCCATAGATGTAGTGATTGTCCTGGCTCCTAGCGGAATGTAAGGAATAGGAATTGTTTGATGTTACTTCTTGGAACCCAAGGCTTTGTTGGGTGGCCAGACTTTGAAACCCCATAGAGAGCTGTGTTTTCAGAGCTGGATTTTCAGCTGGACTGGGACAGGATCTGTAGGGTTGCAGAGCAGAGCTGTGATTGGGTTGGTGCAGCCCAGGAGCTGCTGCTCTTCCATTGCAGCATTCCATGTCGGTCCTAACAGATATCGGAGTCCTTGGGACTTGCTGCTGCATAGAAGCTCTTGAAAGAGATTGTTCCTTTGGTTTAGGAGCAGAATTGATAAGGAACACACATTTCTCTGGTGGGAAGCTAAGATATGGAGGTAATGCAGCTAACCTTGGAGCTGCAGGAAGCAATTAACAGAGCCAGAGTCAAGATCAAGTTCTGTTCATCCCTTCTGATCATGAGGCTGATCTGGTTGGTCATTTGAAGTTTGTGTTCTTGTCAAAAGAAAAAAGTTTTAACATTTCTGACCTTTTGTTTGATGCCAGAGTAACCAGTGTGCAACAATTTTCATGGTGTGATGAGAAAAAGGCAAATGACAAACTGAATCACCTGTAAGCAATTTTCTCCTATTTCTAGCCAGGGAGTGAATTGACTCAGAAGTGAATGCTCATTCTGACAATATCTATGTGCATAATATTCCCAACAGCCTTGGAGTCCAGCCATTCTGTATGAAAAGCATTTAAACAACAACTTAGATTTTTGGAAGAAAATACTGACATCTGAAAGTTGTTCTTTCTTTAATTGTATTCATTGATGCCAAGAGAAAGTGGCTTCAGTACGTTCTTCAGTGATAGTGTGGGTTGTTAGTGTTAAACTTGCTTTAAAGTTGATTTGCTGCATATTCAGTTTCTTTTTTTTGTAGGACCTTAGAAATCAACTAGAGAAATTACATGGTGAAATGACTGAGAAAGAAAAAGCAGTTGAACACCATTACAATATTCTTTTGAGTGAAAGCAATCAGAAGCTGCAGAGCCAAGAACTTGTTATAAGGCAGCTGACAGACAGTGTCAATCACAAGGATCTGCTGCTTGAGGTAGGTAGACTTACTCTGAAATGAAAAATGGAAAGTTATCATTTGATTTTGTATGGAGAATTATTACAAAACCACATTTGTATTTGGAGTTATTGTTGATTTTGATGATAATCCTTCACTTCTCATAATACTGTATTTGCAGAACAGACCTATAATTACAGAGTATGTGGCATTCACCAGGATTTCTTGTTAGGGTTTTGTGAAGCGTGTGGACAGAGGGGGAAGAAAGCTTTACTAATACTTATATTGTCACTATTGTAAAAGCTCTGAAGTGCTTATGATTTTCAGTTTATTGTGCAGAAGGGGGAAGT
This sequence comes from Rhabdornis inornatus, assembly GCA_013397075.1. Taxonomy (NCBI): domain Eukaryota; kingdom Metazoa; phylum Chordata; class Aves; order Passeriformes; family Rhabdornithidae; genus Rhabdornis; species Rhabdornis inornatus. The sequence goes on from VWZS01004810.1 coordinate 498,545, forward strand.
TGAAGAGTAGTATAGATACTGAAATATTTTATCTTCTTTCCTGGGAGCCCCGGGTGACCTGTATGAGAAGGTTCCTGCCTGAATGGTAACAGGCCCCTGCTCAGCTTTCACGCAGAGTGAAAATAGTAGTGATAGTATTCAGCCAGCAGTGCAGAGTCAGAGTTGAGGTTGCTCTGTACCTGGAGACAAAGGTGCATGCCTTGACTTCATTTTTTAATACTGAAAAAGTTGCATAGGTGGGGAAGGCTTCTGTGTGTCTTTTTAGCTTCTGGTGTCGTAAATTGAGCTCTTTTTGCAAGGTGTGTAAATAACATGTTCCAGGTCATGCTTGGATATTCTCCTGAATTTTGTTAGGTTTTGTGTTTTGCAGTTTAAAATTAGAGTAAATTTCGTAAAACTGCATGTTTTCTTTTGTCAGAGACTTGATGGAACAGTTAAAGAAAAGGATGCAGAACTGCAGGAGCTCCAGAATAAGTGCAAGAACCTTCTAAGAGCTAATGAAGAACTTGAACTGAAAAATGAGGGCTTGGTAGAGGAGAAATGTGCTGCACAGACTCAACAGTCAATTATCAAGATAGTCAGAGAGCTGGAGGTGAGTTTTGCATAACTGATCATTTGCAGATAAGTACCTTGACTTCAAACTGAAGAGAATTTTGACTTTGGTTCTAAGCTGTGGACTGATACATGTTGTAATACACCATGTGTTTTGCTCTGATGAATTTATATGGCATCACTCACTGAATTCCCTGCTTTGAGAAAGCATGTAAGATGTTTTGCCTGCCATAAAGAGGTAGAGGTTTTTTGGTGGTTAGGGCAGACATAATTCACTGAGCGGGAGGATATCTGCATTTCTGGGGAGAGATGCAGAGAAGAGGTTCTGTACTTTGGATAGGTAAGGGGAAAGAGTGCACAGAGCTGGTGACCACAGGAGATAAATAGAATGCGAGGATAAATACAGGTAGGAGTGAAAATATATCCAGGGCAAGAAGAAAACGGCTTTGAAACAAAGAAGAACTTGTACAGAAATATATATGTATATTTAAAAAGGTTGAGCAGTGTATGCCCATTATTTTATTTGATGCCATGAATTGAAAAGACTTGTACCTGAAGTGAGAGGTCAAAATTCAGAATTTTAGTTTTAGAAGTACTTCCTTCTCTCTTTACCCTCCATTCTGTTCTAGCAAAAAGCAGTCAGGTACTGTTAAATTTTCAAATCACTCCCTGACTCCATCAGTGCATCATGGTGTACAGATTATTGAACAAATAAGCTGCTTTTGAAGGTACATTTCTTGTCTCTTTTTGTGTTGTTTGCAGCCTGGCATGTCAAGGTTTCTAAAAGCATGAGGCAAAGTAAAAATAATTAGACTGGTACACAGTAATGGTGGAGAAAGCTTTTTCATTTCTTTAATAATATGTCAGTCACTAACGAGACTTTCTCTAGGAAGTTCAAAATAGAGGGAACCAATGGCATAGGAAACATAAGTGCAGTGCTTTGGGTGACATTCTGAGCAGTCTGGTGATGAGATGATGAGTGTGATGGGCACTGTAATTAACCATGGCAGAGACAAGAACGTGTGGGGTCCTGCTTATGTGACCAGCTCAGAGAAAAGGAGCTGCAGCCCTGTTTGCCTGGGTAGCAGTGAGGGTTTGTCCCCCTGTCTGTGAATGTGCAGACAGAGAAAATGGTCTGGGAAAGGCTGGGGGGAAATTCCACTTCTGCACAACAAACTGCAATGCATGCATGTAACTTCTGTCACAAAGGGATTTAGGATGGAAAATCACAGGGAATTAATGGAAATCAAACAGTGGCTTCCCTGTGTACCCCTCCCTGGGTTCAGGCGGATAACCAGGGGCAGGAGCAGTGGCAGGCAGTGCAGGTAATCACCCAGACCCACCTTTAATCACAGCCCATTGTCTGCTGCCGGTGCACTCGGTGACTGAACAATAGCTAATCACAGCCCATTGTCCTCTCAGCAGCACCTCTGTGGCACCTATCTCCTGTAAGGACCCACTCTGGCATACTAATCACCAGTTTTTGGACACAGATTATCCAGAGCTCTGCTCTCATCGGCTGCACCGACTCTCAACAAACCCACAGCTGGATCCTCCCCACCAGAGGGGACACAAACCAGGCTCCTCAGCCTCACTGAGCTTTTAAAGTTGAAGAAATTGATTGGAGAGATACAGGACTTTTCTCCTTTCACCATGTCTTTCTACTTTATTTTAATGTAATGATAAATTTTAAAGCAACCAACACCCAAAGCTCTGTTGGGTGCCTTGGCCAGGCCAGGAAAGATAAATTACAGGTTCTAATTTTGGAGTTTGGGTTTTGGAGCCACTGTCACTGTCTAGAGACAGTGAGCGAGGACATTGATAATTAGGGGAGTCTGGCAACTTCTGACTCTGGTATCTCTGAAGTCTCAGAGTTAAAAGTGCTTTACAGACAAGGAATTTGGAAGTTAGAAGAAATTACCAAATTCTAGTGATGGATGAATGGATGGATCAGTGAGGAGGTATAGCTAATACCTTGCTCTCAGTCATTTGTCCTTTAACCTTCAGAGATCTTGAAATGATCCTGAGGGTTGTTGGAAGCACGAGAACATTCAGTGAGGTAACCAGATATTCTTGTGACATTGCCAGTAAGTTATTTATTGTGGAGGTATAAACCTTTTACTTCCATTGCTTACAATCTAAGGAATCTTTAATGAAAATAAGTTATGCTTTCCACCACTGCTGCTTAGCAATAGTATTTCAGACTCAAATATAGACTTTAATGTATTAGATTGCCTCCTTTCATGGGAATATAAATCTTTCACTGCAATATGGTCCTGGATGTCTTGCAGCTATCTCCTCTAACACATTTTCCCTCACACCATGTGTCAAGAGGTTTAATGTTTCATTAACTCCCACAGCATTACAGTCTATTTAAGTTACAGAGCTGCCTTATGTTTTGTGTACCGTCAGGGAGTTGATTGAAATAATTCACTCCTACGCGTTATTTAGAAATGACAGTAATAATGTACAAAAAAAAGGGATGTTCATCCTGCATCTTCTCATCCTTATTATTCATGAAAGATTCTGAAAAAATCAGGAACATTTCCTCGTGATTTTGCTAACCTTTACCTAGGTAGTTGAATTTAGAATTTAATAATTTGTGTGTAGCCTGTGACATTTGGAATTAAGAAACAGCTCGTGTCTCCCGTTACGCAGAAAGAGTTGGGAGGATTTCAGGAGCTTACTGAGATTTTGATACAAATGGAGAACTCAACCTGTGAATCCTGAAAGGACCAGGGAAGTGGAACAGGGTTTGTGTGTGGCACTGCTTTGTTCATGCAGCAGCCATTCCTTCCCTCATTTGTGTTCCCTAACTCTGCACAATGACATTGCTCTTCCAGGGCTGCGGAAAGAGCTTTAATTAGGATAAAGTTCTGTAGTGTCTTCAGTAATAATTGCATGGTTTGTATCAGACATATGGAGGAGTTCTGTAGAACTTTTGACAGACTGTGAAACAATTAAATTAAATGAAAAGATTATTTTTTTCCTGTTGCTTTCTACGTCATTGGTCAGTGTTTGTGACCAAAGTTCTTCAACTTAAATTACAGCCCGTGTATTTCTTGTTTAATGACTGTTTTGAAAGGCTAAGATTCTAGCACATTGATAAGACTCCTTAATTCAGGCTGCAAGATGTACTTTTTTAATATTTTTTTTTCATGAGATTACTTTATTTCTGGCCCCTGGATCACCCACCTCCATCTGTTTTTGTTTCTCCGTGCTCAGTCAGCAGCTTTGCTGGGAGCTCCTCCACTGCTCATCCAGATAATAAATTCAATGTGAAGCTCAGGATTTTGTACTCTGATACAGAATAGTATTTGATGCCTAAATTGCACTAGAAGCTGGAAATGTCTCTTAGATGGCAGCTGAACATGGAGCATGAGTCCAAAGGCAAGGTCACTTCTTCAAAGACTCTGGAGCATCAGTGGTAAAGCTGCAGCAGCACCTGCCAGGCAGGTTACCTTAACTGGAGTCATCTGATCACAGCTTGATTACACTTGCAAAATATTATTTAACATATTTGCTGGCATATTGTGAAGTAAGAGTGTAAATAATTAAAAGTAAACACCGGTTGTCCTTGCTTTGGTGCTGTTTACTTTGCAGAATACTGAATTGTTCAAATTAGCAGTCTTTGACTCTTTAGTGTGAATTAACGAGATTCTGTTGTAGCTGAATTTTTTTGGTTGCCATTTCCTCTTTAGGAATTGCAGTTGGAATAATAACAGCTGCTTAAAACTCCTGGGTGTAGGTTTCTTCCTTGTTAATGGTCTGTTCACTAATGATTTAGTATCTCTTAAGAGTTCCCTTAGCTGAAATTCCCCCTTAGCTGTGGCACCGTTTTTGTTCCTCCTTCCAGTTTTCAGTCAAAATAGAAAACTTAGAGAAACCAAAATTCTTTAACAGAGGCTGAATTTGTGCCTGATATTAATACATCTAAATTTGCTCTAATATTCCAGTTATTTTATCTTTGGAAATTATGGATGTTTTAGATACTTGTACATAGTAAGTGCAAGAAAATACTCCATTAAGTAGCTGTATTTTTTGCTTCCTGCTGAAAAAGTGACTGTCTGCTTGTTATGGAGTGAAAAAAGTCTGGGGAAATTAGTGGATCCTTACTGAGAATGTACCATAAGAGTTTCTGTTTATCCTTATAACAATAATATCATCCTTTCTGTGAGCAAGACTACAGATAAACCATTTTCTTTTCTTCACACAAGTGAAGCAGCAGCTTGTGGTGTGGAGAAAACTGACTTGTGGAGTGTCTGATATGTTCATCCTTTATTTAGGGCTCAATATAATCCTTCTTGTTCAGATGGAACAGAATTTGCTGGATCTCCTCACCCCAAAAAAGCCAATTTTATCCAGAACACAAAGAGGACTTGTTCTAAAATGTGTGCTTGGCTTGTTTGCTCTCCCTTCCCTCCCTTCCCCTCCTCTGGAATAGCTGCCTGCCAGCTTGTTCCTGGTTGTTGGAACTTTGGGAGTGAGGATGCTTTTCTTGGGGATGGGAGAAACTTCTGAGGCTGTGAGAAAAATGCTGAAGGTGTGATTCACTCATGGTAGCACACAGTGAAACAGTCTTTGCCTCCTTCAATAGCAGCTGGATTTAAGGACAGTGAATGGTTCTCAGATCCATGGTGGGCATTGGTGATCCTGTTCAGAAAACTGGGATTTCAGCTTCTTTCACAAATGCTTCAGGACACAAGCACACACATGGTCACAGACATGAAAATTACCTTGTAAGCACTGTATGTTCTTCTTTTAATTTAGGAGAACAAAGAAGCTGAATATGAGAAGCTGATCCTTGCTTTAAGGAAAGAACAGAATATTTATTCTACACTAGTGAAGACCTTCAAAGAGTCAGATAGGTAAGTGCTTCTGTTTGGGGGGATAGTCTGAACTCAAAGGTTAAAAGTCAGAGCTTGTTAAAAAAAATGTGCAGCTTTACTGGAGATTAGTTTGTTCTGGCCAGATGTTTGTACTACAGCTCTCTGTAGTAGTCTCTAAAGAGAAATATTTATCTAAGTGGGTTTCTATTATCTAAATTACTTCAATGTTTCTGAAACTTCAATGTTTCTTTTTAGATTAGAATATCAAATGAGCCCTGTTTCTATTTAGGTACCAAAGTGAGCAGCTGGATTTTTCAGACTTAGGTGTTGTGTTTTGGCATATAGGAGTAAAACCAAATTGCAGTGAACTTTTGGGCACTGGACAATTTCCCATTGTTTACTCCTAAAATACAGATAATGCTTATCTTAAAAGTGACACTGTGAGAATTTTGATGAGAATATAAATATGAAAGATTTGGGAGAAGGTTAAACAAAACAGAGTAACTGAAGTTTGCATAGTACACTTTCAGTGTAAAGCATTGAAAAGGATGGCAGGAGCAAGTGGTTTTTAACCTTTTAAAATCAAAGAACACAACAATTTAGAAAGAAATCTGCAGCCTACTCTGTATCCTGTTATTTCTTGGCAGTTGAGGAGGAGACATTATGATAAAATAAAGAAAATTCTTAATCTGTAGAAAAATGAAATTTAAATATTTTATTAAAAAATTACTGTTATAATTGCAAATTTCTTAATGAAGTATTTAAAACATTTGAGAGCTCCTGAAAGCAATGACTTATACCTGCCAGCTTTGGGGGAATGTGTATTTATATTTTGCAATTGGTTTATAGACCACTATAGTTTGGAAACCATAAAGAGAAGTAGCACTAGAGTAGATGAGATGTGTGTGTGAGTTGAGCACTTAGCAGCAATGCCAGCTTGTGCTTGGCCACAGCTCAGGACCTGCTTTGAATGCTAGAAAAAAATACTGATGAAAAATAATGCTAGCAGTCAGATTATGGAGATGATTTCTGGTTTCATCTGAGGAGTGGGACCTGACAGTGACTCCTGCTCTGTGGGCAAGGAGAGGCTCCACATTCTGTACAGCAATGGCAACAAAGAAGTGTGGCTCTGAAAATGGCTTTTCTTAGGATGCCTTTCAAATAAGGAAACTCAGAACTGCAGGAATAATCACTGGGTGTTTGCAATGAACCTCTGTAGGATCAGGATCATTAGTCCTGCTTCCCTGATGTGGAATTTTGGAATGCATGGAGCAGTCAGTGCCTGTGTGCCACAACAGCAGAGGATGCACAATGAGCTAGGGCTTGGAGCTGCTCTTATTCCTCCATCTCCCAGTTTTGGGGGCTGAAATGTGCTGGAAACTTCGTCAAGACCTGAATCCCAAACTCCTGGGGAGTGGGTAAACAAGCCCTGCAGATACACACATGAGGAGGCTGGGTTTAATTGCCATCAGCAGTGACATGGATTTGAGGCAAACATCTGTTTTCTTGCTGACATCTTCTTTTAGGCATTATTTATTTTAAGCAACCTGGGTGGTTATTTTTCAAAATGAGCTACTGGGTGTCAGGACCAAGACATGCCTTCTCTCTCCAGGAGGGGGATCAGTGCTTGTTCTTATAAAACCTTGAACTCACGAAAAGGAGAAAATGTACTTACCTGGTTTCTAGTCGTGTGTTGGCTTGGTTTTAATCTTCTTTTGCTGAGCATTTAAGAGAGCTCTCTCTTCAAAGAAGCTCTTGTATGAGGAAGAATTGGTTAAAGCAGTAGTTCTCTGCAGGAACCCCTGACAACAGCACACTCGTCAGGAGACAGACTGAGAGGCTTTTCATACATGTAGCCTTTTAATTAATGTGCATCTGCAGTATTCTGTTATTCTCACGCAAGTATGATGTGCTTTGTGTTCCTCCCATCAGGTGGATTTAAATTTTTTTAAAGATCCCTGAATTCACTGTCATTTAGTGCAGTGGCTTGGAAATTCTGCAGCAGCTCCATTTATCTTATAACACTAAGTGAAGCAAATGGGAAAATAAATAATACAAAGAGTTCAGTAACACCCTCTTATTTATTTTTTATTAAATCAGATTTATTTAATTTTATTACAATTTCAGGTTGGTTTATTTTCAGCACTTAAATCTTTTTATGGATTGACCAGAACTGCCTTGTTGATGTAGCTGAGGGGTGTGGGGAAGATGTAGCAAGGGGCAGCTGATTCTGGGGCCTGAGGGGCAGCTGATGCTGAAGAGCTTCTGTAGAAAAGTTGCTTAAAAATTAATTCACCTCAACAAATTATAAATTTTAAGTTTAAGCATTTATGCCTCATTGTGGTAATTGAGACAATTGCGACAATTTAGAACTCAAGAGGTCTTTTTACAGACTGTACATAAGTGAAAAAATAGAACAGTTAGTTGTGTCTGGGTCCTATTTTCAATGAAACAGGATTTTTTGATGTTTTTCCTAAGTGCAGCATTAGATAATGTGGTATAGCTCTGTGGCAAGGGAGCAAAGTTTCCATGGTCACCACACAATGGAATACACAAAGCCATCAGCATTATGTGATAATATTTTTCTGGCATATTTTTTAGAAGTTAGTAATTTAGATTTTCCTTAAGAAGAGCTGCTCAGAAAGAGGCTGGTAGAAGAGCTCTGTTATGGGGAAGCTGATTTAGGCAGCACAGCCCAAAAGAGCAGGAAAATGCTGTGTATGTAAACATTTAATCTCCTCTTTCTATGTGGGGATTTGCTTGTGCTTGTGCATCAGAATGATGGAAGTGTGGGATGAAACCCACCCATGGGGAATGGGAAATGGGCTCTTGGTGCAAGCCTGGGTGGAGAAAACACCAGTGCACACCAAAATGTTTTGAATTGAATCTCAGATATTTATTTGTCCCTTTTTTTCCAGTATAAATAGTTTGCAAGTGGAACTGAACAACATTTTCATGTTGAGAAAACAACTGGAAGAAGATGTTTTAGGTAACAGGAATCTCCAGAAGATCTTACAAGATCAGATTAAGGACATGAAAAACCACAAAGGTTTGTACCCATGCCCAGCCCAACCCTCCTCTTGCACAAAAGAAGGGTGGTTTTATTGCAGTCAGTTTGCTGGCATGGAGAAAAAATACTTGAGAGTAAAAAAAGGTGTGAAAAGATTTCCTTTTGACTTTTTATATTGCAGATGATTTGGTGGATTGGTAAGAATATCTTGGAGCAATCAGGGCATGTACAGAGGGACAGTTTCTCTCTTTCCATGCAGCAAATGTTAGAAATTCTATGGCAATTCTACTGCAGGAATCATTTCATGCTGCCTGCAGCTTTGTACCCCCAGAATTTACTGTTTTCCACAAAAGTCACAGGTTTGTTTTCCACAAAAGTCACAGATTCCTGGCTTGGAATCAGTTGCTGGCCATGGGATCACTTTCTGACCATGGGATGTAATTACTTCCCAAAGAGCTGTGGCTCAGGCACTGGTAACCTCCTCCTAACAGAAGTATTTCCAGAGAAAGAAAAAATACCCAGAAGTTTTGTTACTTAGTAATTCAGAAAAAGTAGAGCTTTTAAATATAGCTTAGCTTCTGGCTTTTTTGCTGTATGTCTTGGGAGGTGTTTTTAGTATATTCTTAGATATAGAAAAGAATAATATAAGTGGGTATCATTAAATAGTTTACTGCATATGTACAAGATGTTTCTGTTTTATCCCATAGGGGATATATAAATAACAGTAAAGCGTGTTCACTTCCCCTTTCAACTCAGATTTTCAATTTTAGCATCACTTGACAGCTCTGATAAGTGACAAAAGGTAAACTTCAGCTGTTTCAGAGTTTCCAACCTCAAAGCCCAGAGATAATCAACAACTAGGGTGGACCAAAGGGTTCTCAGGAGCTGTTGTGTAGAGGTTGAGGCTGGTGGAAATAAAGGATGACAAATTAGTAATGATTTGTGACTTTTGGGTCCTTGCAGCAGCCACGGGATCGGTGTCAGAGCTGGGAGTAGGATTTGCATGTCTCTTCTTTGTCCTAATTTAGTTATGCTTTCTCCCTATCTAATGAGATTTATTTATAGAATTGACTGTCATTTATATTGTAAATAAACAGGTGTTTATTGAAACATAAATAATTCCTGCAGTTATAGAGGCAGTGAATAAGCAACTGTGTTCAATCCAATTACTGCATTCTTTTGACCCAAAAGCAAAATAAGTTCATTAACTTTGTCTAACCTGGCTTTTTGCCTTGAGACCTTGATTTCATGCTCATAAAACTATAGTTAAAATAGAATAACTATTCATGCTTAACTTATCCTTCCTAAAAATTATTTCTAATTGTTATGCTAAATATGTAAATTATAATTCAGAGTAACATTCACAACTCGTGCTGATAACCACAGAAAATACAGCCACAGAAAATGCAGCCTGTCTGTGTGACAGAAGCACAAAGAAATATGAGGACAAAATTTTTTTCAATTAAACAGAAAGCTTATTTTGGGAATAAAACATTCTAACTGGCCTCCCACAGACTTACTGGAAGGTTCTTATTGGAAAAGTCCTGTGCATTCCATGCTGTTTTCCTGCAAATGGAGTTTCTGAAATAACGTGTGTCCTTGGCTATTTTGGCAGAGGAAACGCTCTCTTTCTGTGGAGATCAAACATCTTATATGAGTATCTGTTTAGGAGAACAAGACCATTTAAGCCTTCAGATAGACCATCTGTCTCTGGAAGAACTTAAAAAAAAGGTATTGATCTTTTTTATTATTTACTGTTCCTAATGGCTTCATTCTGCTTTGTTTATAGTTTTATATCTCTCACAGAAACATTTATTTAGGTGCAGCTGGGTCTTTCTGAAAGGATTTGAAGCTCCCATTTCTGTGGTTTGTGACCCACCTTCTATGAACTATTTAGACTTGTTACACTGCATGTGTTTCAGAATCAGCTGAAAGCTGAGTGATTTGCAGCCAGGATTTGTGGTATTGGACACCTGGACTAAAGGTTTTGGCTCAGTGCCCGTTTCAGACATCATTTACATCAACTCCAAAGAAAGGTTTTGCACTGAGCATCCCACAATGTGTACTTCATGCACCTTCATTAATCATGGAGGTGGTGGTGTCTATACTCTGTATTGTGTATAGCACATTCCATCCCAGGACTTGCCAATCTTTTGGTAAATAGGGCATGTTATAAAATAACCCTGAGGTGAGCTCTCTATGTAAGGAGAACTGAAATTCACAGAGATGAAATGTGCAGACCAATCAATAAATCAGTGGAGTTCAGAAACTTCTCTTTCTCCTGATCCTGTGCAGTGACACCTGATCCATGCACCAGTTTATGACAAGGAATAATTTGAATATGGTTGGTTGGGAGTGAGCATAAGTGAAGTTTTTCTGTTTCTCAGGGACAGCTGAATTGTAGGCAGGTGCTCATGCACTGGAGGTGGGTAGTCTGAAGGAAAGAAGTTTGTCTTATTTGGAACAGGTGTCCCTAAAAAAAAACCCAGATTGTGTCCCAGTGCCATTCTGGGGTTTCACCACTTTTATCTCTGAGCCTGTTCCCTTCAGAAGGCTCAGGGACACTCATTAGCAAAAGGTACTTATAAGTAATTTCTTACTGGAAAAAGGGTGTGACTCAAAGCTGACTTGGTTTTCCAAGTATATTAATTGGTCTGATAAAAACATTTCACTTTTTTCTCCAAATGTTGCCTTCTTGATACTCTTTCATGGCTTTGTGGCCGTGAGAGTTCTGTACCCACTTGCCCAGTCAGATTGTGTCAGTGAAACTGCACAGAGTGAGAGTGGCTTTAAAGGGGGTTGTGGAGAGATTCATCTTGTTCCTGAATGCTGCTACTTTCCAGTAATGCTGTTTCTTCTTGCATTAAATGTTTCCTCTCAAATCAGCTGTTCCTGTGAGATGCCCTCAGGTTGGTTCTTGCTACTGAGTTGTGAAACTTGTTACCTAAACTTAATAATTGAGGTGAACTACAATGTTCCAAATGCAGATACCCTGAACACTAATTCACAAATGCAGAAACATGTTTCCATACCTAGGGAGATGGACACAGGAGCACATGCACAAACCCAGGCTTCCAACTCTGTGGTTTGCATTTACCAGGAGATTTATCTGTCATCATTTGTTTTCCTACTAGTTTGGATGTTACCTTGGTTCTGCTTGTTCTTCCTTTGGTTATTTAGGTTACTGACCTGCTCCTAATGGTCAAAGAGCTGCAGTCAATTAATCAAGAGCTTAAGGCAAGACAGTCTGGATGTTGCACCAAGGATTCTCAAGGGAAGGAAACACTGAAAATATTAAACCACAGAGAGGTAAGTTTTCTGTTTTAAAGTAGTGAGTCTGACTCACATCTAGTCTGCCTTGTGGAGTCGTTTACATCTGTGCAGAAGGAGTGTAAAGCCCTTGGGGCTGAGGTTGCTAATTCCTTATAATAACTTTTGAAATTAATGATGTAAACAACTTTAGCATGTTAGCACGATGGAGCAGCAGCTCAATGCAAGTGTTCAGTTATGAGTCAAGTTGATTTTAGGGAAGCAACATATTCATTTAAATATTAATTGGGTCTGTGATCTATTTGTTTTGTCAATTGAAAGGGAGGGAAATAGTTAATTTTACAAAGAAAGCAATATCTTAGAAGACCTTCTAGTCATTCCTGAAAGTCTGTTTGCTATTGCAGTCATTCTTAGGCTGTGTCTAATTATTTAAGACTTTCCTTCAGATCTCTGATGCATCTTCAAAATACAAGGGTTCAGTGTAGCCAAAAATCAAGGAGTAAAACTTCAGGTCACCTAAACACGTGGCTATTTCTTCATATAGGATAGAGAAGTACTTGAAGAAGGGGCCAGCACTGTAGTAGGTTGCTGAGAGGTGCAAGAAAATAATCCTTGCTGGGTGTTTCATTCATGTCCCCAAAGCTGGGACTGTTCTCAGCTGTGGGGAAGGAGAGGCCTTGGCAAAATTCTTGCACTGTATTTATACTTGCACTGTATAAAAAAGAGCATTTTGGGTGCTGGGTACCCAAGTGTGAGTGGTGAAGGTTGTTCAGGAGGTTCTGGGTGACCCTTCCAGCTTATAAAGTATTACTTGGAATGTGGCTGGTGGTGCTTGTCTTTGTGTTCCTTTGTGGCTTTTGCTTTCAGTTCCGTTGTTGTGCAGAATGTATTGAAGAGGAAGGAAAAAATATAAAAGGAATGATCATGGTGCTGGTACTTTGTGTCTTGAATTTCTAAATTAAACTCAAAAGAACAAGATTAGAAATAGTTGGAATCAGTTACATGCAGAACTGGCTGATTCAAGAACTGAGACTGTGGGATTAATGATTTTACTGCAGGACTCAGGAAAAAAAGTTCCTGTCTTTTCCTGGATGTGCTGCAGGTATACTGGGACAGTCACAACATATTTTTGCTTCTTCAGTTTTAAGACATAGTCATGCTGTCTTTAATGGAAGTGTATTTTAAATTAGAAACAAACCTTTAGGTGTGCCATGGTTTTATTGAAATGTTGAATTTATGTGTCATTGAGAGGTTTGGTGGGTGATCCCTGTCCAGGTGCCTGCACTCTCCATAATTAACATTTTTAGCAATTTGTCTCGTCATCCTGCAGAGGGCTCTGCATCCCCGTGGATGCCACAGTGAATTCTAAAGGAATTCCTGTCCTGTGCCGGGATTATCGTGACAGGATGCTGTGTGCTCCTGCTTTTCATGGCAGGTACACACAGGGCTGCTCCCTGAAGAAGATGTAGAATGACAAAGAGTGAAGCTTTCTGTAAATGTAAATAAACCTCAAGGCTCTGGGAAAGGAAATAGGAAAGTTAAATAGGGATTTTAATCAGTGCCAGAATGACTGTAGTACTATGGAGCTCAAAAATGAAAGGATCTTTAGTTAAAAGATTTTAGTTCAAAAGCTGTCTTATTATCAGATGTGGCAATAAATGACAACCTGGATATTGGGTTATGGGTGTGACAGCAATGTGTTTTACATATTAACAACCACTCTTAAAACCCCCCTTTTTTTGTGTGTGTGTTTTTAAGGTAGAATTTCTTGGCAGGTAGTGCTGAGATGACAGTGACATCTGTGCTATAAGAGGAATTTGGTTATACATGGGAAGAGGGATCTTCCTCAGGTTCTAAAAATGCTCCCATCCTGCTTTTCCTTCCCAAAAGCAGAGCACAAATCAGATGAGTGTGCACGTTGGTGCCTCTGCAGGGTCTGACAGCCCCTTGTCCTCTGCTCCTTGGCTCCTGCTCGTGCTGGGAGGGAGAAGGAGGGGAGGAAAAGGTTGTTTTTGTGCTGTCCTCTGAACATCTGCCTTCTCAGAGAGGAGCAGCCTCAGTGGTTTCAGCCTGCAGGGCTCTGGGGAGCTTTGCAAACCAGGCACATCAGTGCTTCATTTAGGAAAAACATTCTCCTGTTTCCCAGTCTCCACCGAAATACTGTAAAACAGGCAGCTTATTTTTGGTACACTTCTCTGTCTGGCCTTAAGACACTTATTTTCATTTAATATTTTGTTGCACATTAGGTCATATTCCTTGGAGTACAGGACATGTCAGCCTCTCAGACACAGGACCATAGGATCAGGCTCAGCCTGCAGTGATTTATTGTCACAGTGTATTTATAACCTGTTGGTCTGATGTAGTAATTTCACTAATGAATCCTCACTTATTAAACCAAATACAACCTGGGAAAAGCAGATACTAAATAATGCTGACCCAAAAAAGGTAGTTGCATTGCATGGATAAGTTAACATGTGCAAATAAGTTTATTTTTTATACACAAATGTAGAGTTTATCCTGAACCTACACATGGAAGATTCAACCTAAATAGTTTTTTTTTAAAATAATAGTTAACATTATTGGACTTTTGGCATCTCATGATTTTTTTCTGTAGCACATGCCCTTGCTATTCACCCGAACCCCCTCTGTGTCTTTCACCAGCTTTCAAATTGTCTTTACTCTGTGTTGTCCTAGAAAACCGAGTCTGAGTGAAAATACCAAGATAACTCAAACATGACTTGGAAGTCAGTTTTCCATATAGAATTCTAATTGTAAAAGGCAAATATATTAATACTCTGCACCATCCAGTTTCTGCCCTTTAAAATTCATACCTAAAACCATTAGACTTGCTTATACTGCAAGGGGTTGGAAGATAAAAGGGGGTTTCTCATGAATTTCATATATATATATATTTTAATAAATATATTTATATATGTATACATTCAATGCATACTCAATTAAAAAATCAAAATCAAACCCCACATATACATTCAATTCCCAGTGCTCTGAGGAAACAGAAGTAGCTCTGTCCCATGCAGGTTGGGATCCTCTGTGTCAGGGCTGTATCCTACCTGTGGATTAGGCATAATTAGAATTTCCAGAGGAGGCCTCTGGAGCCAGGCTGGAGAGCTGGGGGTGCTCACCTGGAGAGGACAGGGCTCCAGGGAGAGCTCAGAGCTCTTTCCAGGGCCTGAAGGGGCTCCAGGAGAGCTGGAGAGGGGCTGGGGACAAGGGATGGAGTGACAGGACACAGGGAATGGCTTTAAGATGAAGGAGGGCAGGTTTAGATAGGATATTAGGAAGAAATTGTTCCCTGTGAGAGTGGAGAGGCCCTGGCACAGGGTGCCCAGAGAAGCTGTGGCTGCCCCTGGATCCCTGGAAATGCTCAAGAGCTTCCAGCAAACCAAAGGGATTCTGCTCCTGCCCTCGGTGGTGCTGATGTCAGGGACTTAATGCTGCTCCTAAAGAAGCTGAGTCTTCCTCCTCCTCTTTGCTCAGGCAATGGGAGATGGGTTGGGTTCCGTGGCAAACAGGGAATAAAAGATGATTTTGGGTTCTGTGGCAAACAGGGAGTAAAAGATGATTTGGCATCGTTTGCTACAAATGGGCAAATTTAGGCATAGACACAGCAGATTGTAACCTTCAGTGGCACAGTAAATCTTTCTAGTGTACAGCAAGCCACATGTGCTTAGTTTTAAAAGCATCTATTTCTTGAATGCTGGAGAAGAGCCTAAATTTTGTAGCAAATAAAAATAAATTCTAGAAATTGGAAAATAAAATGGGCAGAATGGGGACACGACTGAGGATACAGAGCTCCTTTGCCACAAGAGGTTAAATGGTTTTTATATGTTCTATAAATTCTGAGGAGGAGGGGTTAAATAAAAATGAAGGAATGCATAAGATAAAGTTTCACTTTTTTTGATATGAGTCATTCCTGGGGTTTATATTAATTTCCTTTGATCTTGTTGAAGGAATCTAATTCAGTGTTTGTTACTTTGTATTACAGGGTTTTTTATTTTTCTTTTAAGACATATCACTGACTTATTTATGCACGTTTCATATCACAGTATTTTTTTTGTGCTACATTTTCACATCATTCCATACTTTGTGTAGTGTTTGGAAACAACAGAGAAGCCTGTGATGCAGCCTGAAGATGGTGACAATGACAGGAAGGTGCAGAACAGTCAGTTTTGTGAGAGGGTCAGTCAGGTAGGAGCATTCTGGTACAGTGCTCTCTTCTCTGCATGCCTTTAAAATGTCTTCATTTTCATAGAGCATAAAGCCTTTTGCAAACAAAACATGCTTTTCTTGGTATCTGATTTTGCTTTCAACTAATTGTTGTCCTGAAGATTTGCTGGAAGCTTTTTCCTGTATTTCTCAGCTGGTTTTGCTTTCAAGATTGCTTTAATTGTGGACCTTGTTTTCTGTTTGAGTACTCAGAGTCACCCTGAACGGGGATGACAGAGTGGCCCTTGAAACTGTGTTTCTATACATCCACACAGGTTGATCTCCTGCCTCTGTTGCAGTCAGGCCTGGAGTACAAATTGTGTGAGAGTCACTTGCTGTGATTGAGAAAAAAATCTTGTAGATCCTTCTTTAGGGTTGAAATGCTTGATAGCTTGGTAAATTGTAAATGCATTTTCATACAAACAGAAATTTGCTGTCCTCTCAATCTAATCAATGTAAGATAAAGCATCATGGAATCATAAAATAACTCAGGTTGCAAATTGGTTTGTAATGTTGAAGAAGGATGACATTTTGCTCTATGAAATCTGTAATTTCTGTATTTCTCTCCGTTTACCAGGTATGCCTTCAAGTATCTTTAGATTTTCCTTGTGAGGTGGATAAACAGGTAAGTGATGTATTGTAAAAGCTCTTGGCTCTTGTTGCTGCTGGGAATTGTACCCAAATGGGCCCAGACTGAGTTCTCATGTGATTGCTGCAGATTTTGATGGTTTAATTGGGGTTTGAATGACTGTAGAGATCCCAGGTAGAAATTCCCTTGGACACATCCAGGATGTTTTATACAGAGAGTTGGCAGCTTGTAAATGCTTCCGAGTTTTGTCCTGTCACAGCCATCAGGGCTTGAATCTGGAGATCCCAGGGCAGAATCTGTACTTTAAATACAGATGATTCAAAGCTGAGCTAATAAAATTGTTAGCTGCAGTCTGCAGGCAACATTCCAGAAGTTTCATAGCTCTTGTTAGATAAAGACCTTCAGGGAAATCTTCTTACTTCTTACTAAACAACTGATCCCCATGAATTAATCATATGAAATAGATGTTAATTAGTTTTTCTATTAATAAATAGTCAGCAAAATGTCTGTGGATGCTTCTTAATGTAGATAAAGAGCATCAGGAATTACAGAACCTGATTACAGAAAGATTACAGCCCTGAATTTAATAGAACATTACATACCTGTGTAATAAGACAATGTTTGCAATTTTTAAGCAGATAACTCCATCAGGCTATTCAGAGAGTTTCTGCAAAGACAGACATTATAGGAGTCCAATTAAGCCTCAATTTGAGCATGATACAACTGACAAACACTTGGGCAGAACAGGAATGAGTGAAGATGAAACAGAAGAGAACTTGCTCACATCTCTTCTAAGAGAAAAGAGAACATCTGTGCTGGAATCTACGTAAGTATGGGGGATATGTACTGCTTTTGACAGTATTTCTATTCGAGAAGAGAATAAGGTAATTTTGCTAAAGTGAATTTAGATAATGGCACTGTCTAATTTACCTGAGAGATTGGCAAGGCACCTTCAGAGCCATTTTAGTCTATCATGCAATTAAGTAATTAGGAAACATACTATCAGTAGAAATCCAAAAAAAAAAAAACCCGTTGAAAGAAAGAAACTCTCCAAAGTTACTGATCCACTGAGCTGTACTGCAGAGACTAATTGTTTCCAGGATGGGGTCTAACAGAGTCAGAGGATTTAGTTGACAGTAGCTGGTATTTTTCTTAAAAAAACCAAAATATCTGAGAGCACAGGCCAGTGGAAAGTGGTGTGGTGGAAGGGACAACAATTTACTGCTGTAAAAAGAGTATGTGAAAGGATCTAGGGATGGAGGAATTGGAGTTACAGTGACTTTTTACAGGGATAATTTTGGATGGATGGTGCTGCACACTGAGTGCCCTTCACCATTTCACCTGGGCTGTGTGGACAGGGCTTTGCTGCCTCTCCCTTTGGGGTATTTGGGCCCATATCCTGCCCTTGGCTGTTGGGTTATTCCAGTGCAACCACCTGCAGGACTGGCTGAGCTGGCTTCTAAGTTCTTGGGTCACTTTTCATGTAGGAGAAAACACTTGTGGACCTAAATGTATGCTGGTCCCTACTGGCACCAGTGGAATTCAAGTGTGTGTGTGTGTGTATGTGTGTGTTACACTGGGATTTGATCAATTCCCAGCTGAAATGCTCATTTCCACAGCAACTGGACAATGCCAAGCAAGAAAAACCTGTTCAGGAAAACCACACACCCTGACTGATTTATCCCAGTTTCATGCTTACACCACTTAATCTCCTGGTTGAGAACTGAGTTAGAGCTTTGCTGTAGATCATTCTCATGTTCCCTGCCTTGTTCTGTAGTTCCTTTTCCTTCTCTAGTTGCTTTCCTGGTCTCTGGACTGACTGTGTACA
Source organism: Rhabdornis inornatus (assembly GCA_013397075.1). Taxonomy (NCBI): domain Eukaryota; kingdom Metazoa; phylum Chordata; class Aves; order Passeriformes; family Rhabdornithidae; genus Rhabdornis; species Rhabdornis inornatus. Next base: position 516,850 of record VWZS01004810.1, read on the forward strand.
GAATTCTGTGACTTTTCCAGTGCTTGTCAGTGCTGGGAGAAGAATCTCCAGTGGAGTTGCACAAGTCAAACCCTGGTTTCTGTGTTCACCATGCTGCACTTGGCTTTACTCAGGCAATTCTGTATTTTCACATTACTATTTTAAACTCTCCCAACAAGCATAAATTGTCTTAGTTGTCACAGGAGTAGTTAGTGGTGAATGAGGAGATACTACTCCCTTTGAAATGAAGAGAAAACATTGTTTATTTGTTATCTTTACTTAAAAGTTGGCTAATGAGTAATTCCAGCACCATCATCTTTACCACTCTAGTGTGTAATTTTTCCTGTGTTCAAGTATAAATGACCAGGCTGATGGGTGATGAGCCTGTGCTTTGCATAACTGAATTCTCACTAATGCCATTAGATGCCAGAAGAAGCCATAAAAAGCCTAGTTATCTTCTACCATTTCAAATGCTAAACTATACAAATGCAGTTGTTTAAAACTCTGGTTTATATGTTTAATGGCACAAACAGCTCTCTATTGGACACATGAAATTGTCTGTAGAATTTCAGAGCTTGCTTGTGCTTTAAATGCCTCTTATTTGGCTTCAGTTTCTCTTAAAGCATTGCTTTCCAAACTGCTGTCCATGAGCTGCTAGTTATCCATGGGGCACTTTTGTGGTTTGTAATGAGCTGGTTTTGCAGGCTTTTTGGCTGATTTCTCACTTCTCATCTCCCCTCCTCCATTAGAAATACACAGAGGGGTAGATTTGCACAAAAACTCAACATCAGAGCCAGGAGTTGCACTTTGATGGTCCTTGTGGGTTCCTTCCAGCTTGGGCTAATCTGTGATTATATGGTCTAGAATTTGGTGTGGTTTTGGTATAAATCAACTTTTAAGGTAGAGAGTAAACTTTTTTGAGAATCCATTCATGTTTGTTATATTTCTGTGTTAAATAGGAGAAAAGCCATGATGAGGCAATTTATGATATAATTTATGTTGTGAAAAGGTTCCAAAAACTCTGTTAGTAATTCGTTAGTGAGTCAAACAGAACCTCCTGGGAATTTCAGATATGTCACAACACAGCAGAAGAGTTTCTTGGAAGGTATTTTTGTTTGCTTAAATAAAAATCTAAATTCATGTCTTTTCTCTCCTCTTTCCTGAGTGTAGCAGACAAGAACAAATGAAAATTGTAAATGAACTGTTAGATCATCTGAACACGACAGAGGAAGAATGTTCAAGTGAAGATATAGAGAAAAAGGATGAAAAAGATCTTAGGCAAATGATTATTCAGCTAAGAGCTGAACTCAAACATTTCAAGCAGGTCACTAAATTCTTAAAGCAGCGAGTAGAATTGAAATCAACTTTTGATGGGGAAGAGAAGCTTTATCCAGATGCAGTGCCACAGATTAATCAGGCGATTCAGTTGTTGAAAGTGGAATTGAAAGATGCAGCTACACAAACAATGACTTTAGAGAGTAATGTCATGAGATTCAAACATGAAGGCAAAAAAGGAGCCTCAGAAGAAAAGTCAAAATATTCAAGATTAAATGCAGAAGCAGAACATCAGCAAGAAAATGTGTATAAGAAGGGTGAACAGCATCAAAGACTTTCTTTTACTAGAACAAATGAAGTAAGTTTATTCTCTTTTTTGTACTTAGGGAGTAGATGTATAAAAGGGAAAAATATGTTTCATTTCTAATATTAAATCTTGCTTTTGTATGATTTTTAATATTAGGAAAAGAGATGTAAGCCAAATATATTTTAGATAATTGTTCTTAATGTTCAGAGCTTTTCATCTCCTACTTCAGCGTTCTTTAGAACGTTAATTAGTTGAATTCCAATCCTTCCTGGGACTACATACTTGTAAATATTACAGCTTTTGGAAAAAGAGAGTCTGTGTTTCTTGTTCATAATGTACAGAACTAGAGCATTTGGAACTGATGAAGTCTAAATGGCAAAAGTGTTCTAGAAAATCCCAGATTTGCATCACATCTGGGAGCAGGCTGTGGAGGGGTCAGTAGAAGACTTCCACAAACTCAAGTCTTAATTTTAGGCTTTTATTAACATCCTATCGTTGTGTCCTGTGTCCTGAGGAGTGTGTTCAGGAGTGCCCTGTGAGGTGGGGGCAGTTTGCTGTGTTTGAGCCCTGAGTGCACAGAGTGTTCTGGGAGTGCAGGCAGGATGTGCTCGGGCCAGGTGAGTTTTGAAGCCTTCTGTCTGCAGGCAGTCTGTGATCCCAAACAAAGAAGTGGGAAAACAGTGTCTGCTAAAGAGTTCTGTGTATTGTTTCAGCAACAGTGATAGAAGTGAAGTTGAAAACTCTTTGAAGATCTTGGCTCCTGCAGAGCAGACAAAGGGGAGCATTGCTTTTGATTTTGTGCCCTGCTAACAGGGAATGTTGTAGCAGCTTCTGCAGAGAGTGCTTTCCATACCTTTAGTGATCAAGAGATTTCTGAGATGTACAATTAGGAGCAGTTCATTTTTATTCTGGCTTGTTCCTCTTGGGTTTGTTTTCCTGAAGGAAGAGGCTTGTAAATGAAGGGATGTTGATAAGGCTTTGTTCTGGGCACAGGGTGACAGGGCAAGGGGGAATGGCTTGAAGATGAAGGAGGGCAAGATGTTGAGATATTAAGAAAAAATTCTTCCCTGTGAGGGTGGTGAGGCCCTGGCACAGGTTGCCCAGAGAAGCTGTGGCTGCCCCTGGATCCATTGGGAGTGTCCAAGGCCAGGCTGGATGGGACGTGGAGCAGCCTGGGACAGTGGAAGGTATCCCTGCCCATGGCAGGGAGTGGAATGAGATGAGCTCTAAGGTCCCTTCTACCCAAACCATTCCATGATTTCCTGATTCTTTCTGCAGTTTTCTTCTTTTTTTCAAGTTCCTCTTTTCCCTGAGTTTCAGTTTACTGTTCTGTTTCACCATTTTCCAGATTCCTCTCTGGTTTAATAAGTGGCAACCTCAATGCAGCCCTTGAATCAGTTGCTTTAAAAGCTTTCTTGTTTGGACTAATGCACTGTATCTTTAGCTTTGGAATGGCTTTTATAAATAATTTGATGTAGCCAGCTGAAGTGGCCTTTGGGTAATCTGGGTGACAAATGTGTCTGTGCCACAGCCCTGAGACAGCTGGGAATGGTTCGATGTTATTAAAGCAGTTTAGTTAGCTGGAAGTTCTGGATTTATTTTGCAGTCTGTGAAGGATACTGTTCTCATATATGTACAAAAGGAATTGAGGATGGCATTAGGAAAATGGAACTTGCTTTTTATGATTTTAAATTGTGTAAAGACTGTAATTGCTGAGAAGTGGATGTGGAAAGGTATTTCAGAATACATGAGGTGGTGAAAGAAATTAGGGGACTTAACAGCACTGGAGGAGCAAATGAACAGCAGAATTATAAACTAAATCTATCTGAACATGCCATTATTGGTTTTTGTTATTATTACACACAATTCCATGACTCTCATCAACACATGGCATGCTTTTATCTATTTGGAGACAGCACTGGTTTATGCTGTGTGGTTTAAATAAGGAACATTTATTTTATGCAGAATCTTCCGAAGGTGAGAGGCTAAAATGTAGTGACTAAAGAAATGTAGCTTCCCCCAGCTCCAGTGAGGGAAGTTTTTACAGCTGTAAATGGGAATTCTTCAGAAGCCATTTGTAGAGTGGATGGGTGAAGAAACTGGTTTTGTTCATAAAGGATTTTTGTGTGGCAGAATAAATGTCCTCTGTAGCTGATGCAAAGTTATGATGATTTTCTGAAAGCTGTGGAAGTAGAGCATGTTGGGTGGAGGCTAAAGGAAGAAAGGAAAATAAGCTTAGGACTTGTTGAAAATGAGGAGGATCCTCAACTTAAAAAAAGAAAAGGTTTTAAGGGAAAAAGTTGCTGGGCTGGCAGGCATTTATGATATAAAGGACAGTGGGAAGTAGCAGTTGAAGAGGTCAGTTTGGGTGAGAAACTGTTTTCCTAAGGCATCCACAAATCCAGAGCTAATTAATACACCTGCTGGTTAAAAGCCTTTGCTGGGCACTGCTGGATTTGCTGTCCTGCTTCAGGAGCTGGAAGGTTGTAGATGAATGAACAGCTGGGACTTACAGAAAATTGTACCAGTGGAATGGGTATTTTGCCTCTCTGAATGTTTACTTCTCATGTAGCCAAGGGTATTGCAATTTTATTTTCAAAACTAATGTGGCAGCTGCCTGATTTTACAGGAACATTTTTATTTTTCCTGGAATGTTTGTTTATACTTCCTACGCTTGACTGTTACACACGAGTCACTGACTCTCCATTTCCTTCCATGCCTTTTGCAGGCTCTCTCTCCTTCCTTGCCCAAGAAATCCCGTCTGCCTGTGCTTGTAAGATCCTGCAGGCCATTAGGAAATGTGCCTTTGACCTCCTGGCTGCAGAAATCAGCTTCAGAGCCACAGCATCGTTCCAGGGCACCTGGTGAGGGTCTGAGAGCCTGTGGAGTACAAACCAAACCATTCCAGGCACAGCCTGAGGGAGAGTTACTGCCTGGGTCTGGAGCTGAAAACCTTCCAGGGGAGCCTGCACAGGGAAACACATCAGGGAGAGGTAAATAAAGAACAAATCTGGTGACTTGTGCTCCTGCCTGGAATAGTGGCAGCTTCTCTTGCAGCAGAAAATAAATGCAGATCATCTTTATATATCTACAATACTGCCTAATCTACAATATTGCCTAATCCTGTGAGTTTCTTGACTAGACAAATATGTGTAGACCTTGAAAAAACATCTTTTTTGAGTTTGCCACTAAGATACAAACCAGCTTTTCATGGGACCAAAAGTGCTATGTACATGTGTAAAGTCTGTAATAAATGGTAGATCACAGAGTGCTCACATATGTCAATGTTTAGGTAAATAAAAAATTTCCTTAATAAGATACCAAGTTTAATGAAAACTGTCTGTAATGGAGACAAGAGAGTATAAAAATCCTGTTTTTGTTTATCCTGGATAATTAAACTTTTCCAATAGTCCACTGATCAGTCCAGTCAGCTGTGTCTGTTCCCACTGTGGCTGGGTTAATTTAAACTCAGTTGCTAACAAAATACTGGGATCAGCAAAGTATGACAAATTGTAAGACAGAGAGCAGTGGGTATTAGATAAAGATTTGGGATGGTAGAAAAGTGAAAATGCACGTAGCAGTTAGGTTAAAAACTGAGTAGGAGTATGAAGTATGGGTAAGGGAGAGTAAAAATAAATAAGACTCACTCAGGTGGTGGGTGAGCCACTGTCAGACCCAGGGGTTGCAGAGACTGTTGTTAAAAATAATGTTGTTGTGATAAGGCAGAGATATGGTACAATTTATTGTAAATACTTTGGGTGATGGGACTGGGGCAATTAATTCTAGAAGGTGCATAATCCATGGAGAATCCTGAGAAGGGCAGGGCTTCTGAATTTGATTCTGAAAGGAATCAGAAGCTGCAGTCCTGTGATTTCCTTTCCACTCTGATTTTTTTCCCTTGGGTAACAGTCATGCTACATATTTGATGATTCTGAGACTTGGCTGTGGTGATTGCAGGAGACTGGTTTGTGATCAGTGCTCACATTGCAGAAACTTTTAAGCCTTTTCTCTAAGCTTAACATAAAACATTTAAAAATGCACTAGAGATTGATTTACTATTCCATTACAGAGGGCACCTACAAATGTTTATCTTCATTTGTTAGTAGGAGCCTTTGCAATTAATTCTGAGTTGCTACTCTTATAATTAGTAGAAGTATTTAAAGATACTCATATTATCAATAAAGATTTTCCTATTCCAAACTGTCATAGAACCAGGTTTGTGTTTGTGAGGTGAGGGGTTGTTTTTTCACTTTTTTGATTTTATTTACTGGTTTGGCTGGTTGGTTTTGGTTTGGTGGTTTTGTTTTTTTTTTTTTTAACTATCCCCACTTAATTTTTTTTCAGTGCTTTAATGACGTCTATTTTACCTTTCCCCACTGTTCTCCAGTTGTCTCATTGCTTGAACTGGATAATAGTGAAACCCAGGTGGAGTTGCAAGATGTTGATCCAGGTACAAGGGACAAGAATGAAAATGTAAAGGACAAAAATCAGCAAAACTGTCAAGGTAGAGCATTTATATGGTACAGAATTAAAAAAAAAAAAGGAAATTGAAAAACTTCAGTTTCTTCTGAGTTATACAAAATTGTAAATTGCTTCAGGTAATCATCTCCCTTCCTGTTATTTGTGGATTTTAAATCTGGTTTTCTTAGCTGCTATGGATTAATTGCTCCAGGAATCCAAGTTGGTCTTTCAGGGTTGTGCTTTCAGAAGGGCCACAGGGATTTATGAGTCTGGTTTCCAGTAAAAATAATGAGTTGTGTGCCTGACTCTGATCTCTGTTGCTAATGTCCTCACTTCTGAACTCCTCTCTGAATTAAATGTTTGTTACTGTTTCTCCATCTAGTTCTGAACTATTGGAATGAAGCAACTGAATGATAGAATTTTGCTTATCTGAATTATTTGAAGGCATTCAAGTAGGCTGAAACCTAATGGAATCATTTAATGAAAATGTAAATAGGCTTAGTGCTGTGTGTTCCATGTTTCTGCATCATCCATTAGTCTTTTTTGGGAGGGCTTGGGTAACCTGAGGAGCACTGGAGAGTGCAGAGGATGTGGCCAGTTCTGTAATCCTTTGGTGTGCAGGGTCCTGCTCAATGTACCCTTTGGGGTTGTGCACAGGGAGCTCATTAATTCTCCTTTTTAATTAAAGGGCAATTGTGCATTAAAAAACATAGCCAGTGCTCTGATCCGAAATAGTCTTTGTTAGTATCTGGTTTTATTTTCTCTGTTTGTTATCTGGAATGATGCATGGAGTCAGGGTTTCAGAGTTTGGGTTCATCTGGTGTTGGGGTTTTTTGCCCTCTGTGTTACTGTAGCAGGAGTTAATGAATGAAGTGTTGTGTTCCCTTCTTGTGTCCTCCAGAATTCATAGCCAGGCACTTCCTGGGAAGCACTTCCTTTGGAATGCCACTTAGAATGAGTGCAGCAAACATCCTCTGGCCTTGATCTCAAATCAGAAAATGGTTTGGGTTGGAAGGGACCTTAAATCCCATCCCCATCCCCATCCCATCCCACCCCTGCCATGGGCAGGGGCTCCTCCTGCTGTCCCAGGCTGCTCCAAGCCCAACCTGGCCTTGGACATTGCAGGGCTGAGGCAGCCACAGCTTCTCTGGGCAATGTTGCTATCCCAGAATCACAGCTTCATTTTATTCCAGCTTTTAGTTACTTTTTATTTTTATTCTCCTTGGTCTTAGTCTTAGGCTTTCATACAGAGCTGCTCCCCCTGAGTTTTTGTACTGATTTACAGCTTGAACCTGGACATTCAAATTCTCCATGGAAACCAATCTGAAAGTATTGCAACCTGTCTGAAAGATCAATGAATTGGCTCCCAAAAGGGAAGTTCTAATTCATAGTGATCTTTTGCAGAACTAATAGAAGGGGAAAATTTAATTTACTGGTAACTAGAAAATAATAATTTTGCTGGCTACTTACACACACAGCCCTCAACATGCACAGAACTATAAACATGGATTATCTGTAGGAATATATGGCTTTTATTGGGCTCAATCTGAGGTGATTGCATTACTTAGGGATGGCAAAGTCACCTGAGGGATGTGATGTTCATATCAAATGTGTGCCAGTAAAACCTATAACACCAAACACTTTAGTGGAGTTTGTTTAGAACACCTTTTAAAAAGAAATTATTATAGCCTCCTTTTCAAATCTGACTATGTTGTTGATAGTCTTTTTAAAATTCCACTGACTTTATGCTCCAATTGTTTTTGTATAGATTTTTGAAGTGGGGAGAAGAATATTTAATTAGAAGCTTTAGGAGGAGTCATGTGAAGTCAGTCTCCTTTGCCTCATATTTGGGGTTATCATCTTAGTGGCTGGAAAGGTCTGGTTTGATCAGTGTCTGATTCAGGAGAGCATATGGCAAAAGGAATTTTCAAGCATTTGGGAAGAGAAAGTTGATTGTATTTTGAGTATTGTTTATTTGAAAGGTAACAAAGAGTTTGAAGTACTTGATGTGCAAATTGAGTTAATGGCAAATCATAGAAAGACATCAGAAGTCCCAAACTAATAATGTGTAGCTTATAATTACCTACATTTTGATTCTGCTATTATAGAATTGAAATAATTCATTCTAGTGCTGGTAAGAGCAATGTCAGATAGAGAAATGCTGATATTCACACACAAGCCTCCTGTTTTTCAGAAATAGAAAATAATCTTGGCATTAGCAATGGGAATATCCAGAGTTCATTAAAAGAGGTGGATGAAGAATTTTTTTCCACGGGACACGAGGACATTGACTCAGCCCCTGCACCTCCAGGCTCCAAGTGCCTGCCTGCTCACCAAGGGAGTGGAGCAAGAACAGATGCACTCAATGGCTGTGAAGGCACAGAGGATATAGAGGAATTGAAACAAAGAGTTAAGAACATGCAATCTGAGCTTGAAAAGTACAAAATGTTCCTGCTGCAGCTGCAGGGCTCTGATCAGCTCTTGTTCAGTGGTGTTTCCAATGGAGCTGGGAGTGATGCAGCCCTGCCTGTGGGAGAGTTTGTTGTGCAAGTGCAGGATACAGCCATGGAAGGAGTCCAGGCATCCTCTGGTGTCCCTCAGCTGGATTATGAGATCCACACCAAAAATAGGGATTTTGAATCTATGGAAGCACCTGATGCATGGGCAGCACAAAACCTTAAACAGCTACTGTTGGCCAACGAGGCAGAACTTGACAAAGGGAAAGTTGTGAATGTGCATCCTGATGGAATGTATCCTCTTCAGAACAGCCTGAGAGCAACATCACCATCCAAGTGAGTAAAACTGCTGCTGTGTGAGGTTCCCTTTTGTGAACAGCAATACCAAATAGCATAGGAAGGTGAGATGAGGATAATTTTATTCACAAGTGTTGTTACAGTAAAGGCAAAATTTCACTAACATTAGCATAAAGGAATTGTTTTGTTAAAAGACCCTTAAGTACAAAACTGATAAATTGGTGTCATCATCTGTGCCAGACACGTCTATCTCTCCCCACACCTCAGGCCCACACCTCTCTCTGCTGTAAGAGATGCTGTCTTGAGCCAGCTCAGATCTCAGGTTACCTGTGAGACAGGCTCACCTCTGTCATCAAAGCACCACAGCTCTGCATCACTCAAGGCATTTTCAGGTGCCAAGTGTAGGAAAATGGAACACCCCATTTAAGACAGAAATGTTTCTGTGGGCAATGGGCTGGCAGATTGGTGCTGGCCCTTCTGTTTGAGTGCCCAGACTTGATGTGTAAACATGGGATGTTCACGCTCTAGTTCCGATTTATTTTGCAGTCGAGGGCTGTAATGCCTTCCTGTGAAGGATGTCAGAGGAGATAAATATAGAAATTAATGAATGAAGTTTTATAGCATAAGCTCATAAGCTGGAAAATCATTTATGAGAGGCTGAAAAGTATCAGTCTTGGATTTAGTATGAGACTTGGGGCAGCATTTTGGCTGCATATGTACAAATTGCAAACATACTATGGGGGATCACAAGAGTGAGCCTTTTTTAACATCCACCCCCCTTTTCTCCCTTTTAAATATTGTTATTGTCCTGAGGGCCTGTGGAATACCAGAAACTGTAACAAAGAAAGGCATTCAGCCTTGTGCCTTTCTTCCAAATGCTTGAGTAGAAATATTTGGAGACAGGGAACAACCACCAGCATGGGCTATTGTGTATGTCTGAGTCTCACTGTTGTAAAATGCAGTGGTGGTGCAGAGTCACAGAAATTTACATCTCTTGAAAATATACCTCATCCATTTTACAAAGAAAGATCTAACTGTAAATTAAGCAGTGAGACCCAGTGGATCACTGTGAGGTTTTTATGGCCACTGTCTAGGACAATGTCATGAGTCACAAGTGACAGACCCCAAAATGAGTTATGCATCTCTTCCTATGCAAATGACAGTAAAAATGCTGTAACAACACACATCACCATAGAATGTGATTGATTCCCTGCATCTTTTAACATCTTCTCTCCTTTTTTTTCCTGCTAATGGATGATTCTGGAGAAAGAACTCTACCCGTGGTACAGACAGTGGCAGTACAAAGGGGATGCCTACATTTGTGAGCGTAAATTCAATAAATAAATTCAGTTGATCTGAGCTGAAATTTATATCCTGGCTTGTGGAGTGCAGGAGTTTAGGCACCACAGTGGTTGTCATTGTTTCTTACAATACACATGCAGAGATGTGGAGAATTTTCAGACTGTGTGAAGCCATCAGTTCAGAAAGTCCAATACTGTGGTTTTGGCAGGAAATACATAAAATTTCAGAGAAGTTGGGCAGTTGTCTGCTTCCATAGGGAGTTAAGAAAACCACAAAACACTAAACAAAAAAAAAAATCCCCAACCAGTCAGGAAAAATGTGTGTATTCTTGAAAATTCTTTACATGTATTCACTCTTATTAAATTTAATTTGGCACCTCTGTTGCCATCCATGTTCTTTCCAAGCAGGCCATCAAGTCATCCCATTAGTTTTGCCCCATTTTACAAATGATGCAGTTAAGTGAAGGAGAATAATCTCTAAATACCAAACTCAACAATCAGAGACAATACATTTCTCATCATGGCTGTTAAAAGCGTTTTAAAAGCAAATTGAGCCACATAAAAGAATGGTTTAGGAATATAAGTTTAATTCCCTTTTTATTTATATTTAAATGTCGTTTATGGCCAGCAAGCTTTACAGCTAATTTCATTTTCTCAGATATGATTCGTTAGTTCATTCCCAAGTTCGGGAGCTGTCCTTCCAGTGCCAGCAAATCAAGGAGATCCGCTGTGGCTGTGTCACCTACCACGAGCACCTCAGCAGCCTGCTGAAAGCCTTTGAGGAGCTGCTCCAGGCCAGTCATGTTGATTATGATGTTGCTGAAGGCTTCCGTGAGCAACTGAACCAAAGTGTGCTGCTGTTTGAGAAACTGGAAATGAAATTCCTCTACGGTGAGCAGCAATATTTTGTGTTTGTTGTCACATAGGTTAACGCCCTTGGGATGGGATGGATTTCATTTGCTTGTTGGTGGAAGGAAGTTTTCCTTGCTGGTGGTTGCTTTAAGATGGTTTATGGGGAGGACTGTCAGGGAAGGTAAAATTTTTATAATCCAACAAGAATCACAGGATTGGAAGGGACCTCTGGAGATCATCCAGTCCAAGTCCCTGCCAAGGCAGGGTCACCTGGAGCAGGTGCCACAGGAATGTGTCCAGGTGGGTGTGGAATGTCTGCAGAGAGGGGGACTCCACACCCTCCCTGGGCAGCTGTTCCACCCTCAATGTAAACAAGTTTTTCCTTGTGTTGAGATGGAATTTCCTGGGTTTTAGTTTATGGCCATTACTCCTTGACTGGATTTTACTTTTGTAGCTGTACTCTTTATTGACACCTGCTATTTGGGGTCATGTCAACACAAGCATATTTTAACTGTCCCAGATCTAGTGGTTATGTAAAAATTTTGTTACACAAGGCTTCAGGGTCAGCCCAGCTGACTGTTGAAGATGCCTGGAGACATGAGTTAATGCTGGGCCTGGCAGTGCTGGGGTAACAGTTGGACTCCATAATCTAAGGTGTCTTTTCCAACCTCAATTATTCCATGATTTTCCTAAGGGATCTGCATTTTGCTGCCTGCCATTCCAGCTTGGGGAGAAATGTACACTGCCTTTCCTACGAGAGCTAAAATACAACCATGTTTTGGAAAATGATAATCACAATTGACATTTGGCACTTGAAGGAAGAGTATAACCTGCACATTGCCTTCAGTGTGCAGTTTGAAGAAAGTTAACAGGAAAATGCTGGTAAAGGGATGCTGTTGTGAGGAAAACAAGCAAGACCTTTTTCTGGCATCACAAGTGCTGCTCTTCCTGACCCAACCAAGCAGCAATCCTTCACAGATGGCAGCTGCAGGAGTGAATCTCCAGCAGAACACTTGAGGTGCCTGGGAGAGGGACCTGGCCTCACATCCTGCTGGAATTGGCTCTGGGAGCTGCTTTTGTTCAGCCCCATTTGGGGCCCAGCCATAGCATGATCTGTGTTCTGCCTTTCATTACAGATTGTGGCAGGATGTTGCAGTTTTGATTGCTCGTATAAAGCAGCTGTATATGAGAAAAAGGTATTACAGCCTTGTGTCATAGCAGGGTAATAAAAGATTGAGTGTATTCAACGATTTCGGTGGCTACAGAGATTCCTTGCATTGCAAATGAGAAGGCTGTAGTGAATAAACATTAAATGCCTTTAAACCAACAGATGGTATCCTATATACTATGAAAAGTCACTGACAACCGAGACAATTCAATATATCTAACACAATGGTGCTGCATTGAATCACACATTAAAGTAAAATGATGTTTGTAGGGTTGTAAAGAACATCCAGTGTACTAAGAATTGACTGTAAAGAAGAAGCATGAACAGCTGTCTGTCTCTGCATTTCCATCCTGACCTTCAGTTCATTCCCCTGAAATTTCAGCTGTGCAACTCTTCCCTGCCACTTTTGCTTAATTGCACAAAAATTTTAAAATATGGGTAGCCAAGGTGACACCACCAAGCTCTTATTTCTCTATTCAAATTAGTGTCTGAGTCCAGATCTCTTGCACTGAGTTGTGCCTGTGCTCACACACAATTCCACAGAGAATGTTGCAGGCAAAATCCTGTGTGTGCTCCTTCATTAAGAATGACTGGTTAGCCTGACTCCAAAACAAGCACAAAAAATCCAAGTGCAATGGAATTGTTTTTATATAAATATTATTGAAGAGATAACAAAATGTGCCTATAATCCTTTTGCTATATAGCACAATTATTTCAAATTGGTATGCTAATTAAAACACCAAGGCTGTAAAATCTGGCGCCTGCTGTCCCTGATGATTTTTTTTGGTGAATTCCAGAGCAAGCTATTGCTTTGTTGCTGGGGTATAAATAGTTTTGGTCATGTACAGCATTTGACACTAATAGAAAGTGTGTTAGTATCTGTTGACTCCTCTAATTTCTCATTAATTTACCACTCTGTATTTAAATAGAGTAAGCTGGAGGGGAAAAAATTGTAATTCTCAGTATGTGTTTCTAATCAGCTGTTTCTGCTTTGCAGGAGAATCAATAGGTACAGAAGTCACTATACTGTATGAATTAGCTCAAAGGTAAGAGTGCAACTGAATGTTTAGCAAAAATATGGTTGTTTCATAAGTTGATGAGGATATTCTATGTTTTGTAGCATGTTTAGCTGTTTGGCAGGGCTTTGCTTATTGATATCTGTTTTGTTAATAAAACACCCATTGAAAACAGACTAAGGCTTTTTTCCCCACTTCTCACCAAGCAGGTGAGATACTGAAAGAGAAACATTGTGCCACCAGGATTGTTCTTTTCATGAACAGAATGAAACGTGTCCGTAACCCACTGTGGTGCATGCTGAGATATCCTGGTGCAGGTACCGGGGGGACAGTCCCTCCCTGTGTCCCCCTGCCCTTGGGGCTGGCTCAGGGTCACTCGGTGCAGCACTGCTGAAGTTCATTGTCACAGCACCTTGATGCTGAAGGTGAAGAGAGCAGGTGTTGTTGTGCTGCTGTTGTTGGTTTTCTGCCAGCTTGGGATTCTTCTGTGCTACAGAAATCCTCAGCTGCCTGTTCAAGGCAGCTTGAGGTCCCCTGAACACAAAGGTGGCTGCCTGGTGCTGGAAAATACAAAGTAGGCTGGAGGGCTAGTGATTATTCCTGCTGACTTCAGTGAGCTCTGAATTTCATCTTGATACAACCTCTGATGTGCAGTGGTTTTTCATGCCCTGTCACATAAATTTACCTTTAAATTGGTGTAGATTTGGCACCCTCTGTTCACGCTTTCCAAAGTCATAGAATGACTTTTATATCTTTTATATTTTAAACTGTTTTGTTGGGCACAAAAGGAATAATGAGAAGAATGCCACCATGTACCAGCATCTGCAGGATGAGTCTCCTGTGCCATCTGCTCTTCACAGCTCCTCTGAGTTTGATTTGTCAGAGAAGTCTCCTCTTGGCTCACCTGAGCACAGGCATGACCTGGAAGGCCAGCACAGCACACTGCCACTTCTGCCAAGCAAGTTTCCTCCAGGTAATGTCTTTCCCATGAAAGATTTGCTGGATATTGGGAAAAGCTGATAAATAACACACAAGGGAACTAATTAAGAAATAATGAAGAATATTTGTCTGCCTCAGCTTTCCAGTTCCTTGCATAATCGTTGCAATTTCAGTGATAAGACACACAGAGATGGCAACCATCTGATCTACCCTGTCTGAGGCAGTATAAAGTGTGCTGGTTTGTGTCCTTGTTGTTTTAGGCTACCAGCTTTTGCATTGCTCCAGACACTCTTAAAATAGACAAGTTATAAGGTGAAAATAGACAATTGTCAAGAGATTATTATGTGGAAAAGGAGATATTTTCCCAGTTTTATAGAAGCCAGTGTTGTGTTTCCTTGAGAATTGTTAAGTGCTGCATAATTAATAAGTGGTGTCATGTTTGACCTGGATAGTTCCACTAAACACAAGTGATACTTGCAGTACTTTATCGGCAGCGATGAAAATTTAATAGCTGAGCTGGCACATCCTGTTCAGGGAGAAATATTGCAGAGTAAAGCAGGAATGTGTGACATGGATAAACTGACACATCACACAGTGACAGGCAGAACAGATCGGCTCCTGAGCAAGGATGAAACTTGCAGCCAATGGAAGAAAAATTGTAGAATGGTAAAGCAAGAAGGAAAAGGTACAGTAATGAAACTTGATACAACAGATTGCTTTATTGTGGAGTGCATTGTGTAAGTCAAAGTCAAATTTCTCTCTGAGTCACTCTGGGAGCTTCCTATTGTTGTAAGGAAAAATGTGTGCTGGTGGTGTGTTGAGCCAGAACATGGAGCTGCATTGCAGATCTTTGGATTCTTTCCTCAGTACAGGGAATATTTAAGTAGATAAAATTGTTATCTACTCCACTTTTGTAGGAAGAAGAAATCTGAAGAGCCTTAAAACTCTGGCCCATTGTTTAAGTGAGAATGTAGAGTAGGAGTTGTCACTGAATGCGTGGTTTGAGCACTGTACAGGAAAAGAGTGTTGTGGAGTCAGATATTCAATATCTGCCATTTTTAACAACTCTGTGTCATCTTTTAGGATTAACACTCATTAGACTTGACAAGAGTACCTAGTGTAAAAGAATACAATGATCTGCTCTAAATAAGAAGTGGTCTCTTGCTTTATTTAGAGTTATTAATGGAGCATCTGCAAGAAATTAGAATCCTGAGACAACGTTTAGAATACTCCATAAAAACTAATGAGAGACTGAGGAAGCAGCTTGAGAGACAAGTAACAGACAAGGAACTAGATCAAGGTAAGAATTCATTTAATGAGAAACTGAATCCATCTTTCCTGCGAGAGCCTGAGGGATCAAATGCCACTGGAAAGGTTTGGAGCCACTGTTCTCTGTTGCTGGTGTTCAGCCTCTCTGGAAGCCAGGCTCTGAGGTGGATTTCAAACTTTTCACAAGTAGCCAGCTTTCACTAAAGATGCTTTTGGAGTGCCTTTTTAAACACCTCATCCCTGTATTTTTCTCCACTTTGCTTCACTCTCCTTCTCACCTTTTCCCCCATAGGAAAATTGATTAATATGCAATATTACTCAGACTGGAAGTGGGTAATAAATACAGACATACTTTCCTTTTCCTCAGTTCCACTGGTATTGACATTAGATTCATTATGTTTTACATCATCCCCATGATCCATTTCTGTTGTTGTTTAAATGGAGGCAACCTGCACATGGCAGTTTGCTTTCAGGGATAATTTACAGTGATGGAAAGGTGGATAAAAAGCATCCATTTCATTCGTGAAGTATTTACACTGCTGGAAAGGCATTCTGTGCTCATGAAAAAACCACACTGAAACACTTCCAACTCTTTTACAGCTTCGTAAAGATTCTGGCAAGGGCATCCATTAATGCAATGAAAGTATATTTTCTTTATAAACTGTCTTATGCCTTCCATCTGTCTTCTTGTTGCCTTAGCACATCTACCACTGTGTGCAGGAGAAATTTGGAAAAGTGAAGGAAAAAAGCAACTACCTGTTAGAACAGCTGCTTTTTGTCACTGTGGTCTTTCAGTTCTTGGTTCTCTCTGTATCAAAGATCTCTTTCATGCTATCAGATATGCACATGCTCTCTTGCAGGTGATGCTCCTTTTTCCTGATAGATGAGCTTTCTTTGACTTTCAGTGTGAAAAGAAATTCTTAAGTGAAGCTGAGAGGATTCCCAAGGGCTTGTTGGGAATGGTCTTAAGCTGAAGGAGGGCAGGTTAAGATTGGATATCAGGAAGGAATTGTTCCCTGGGAGGGTGGGCAGGCCCTGGCACAGGGTGCCCAGAGCAGCTGTGGCTGTTCCTGGATCCCTGGCAGTGTCCAAGGCCAGGCTGGACACTGGGGCTTGGAGCAGCCTGGGACAGTGGGAGGTGTCCCTGCCATGGTAGGGGATTGGAACTAATTGAATCCTAAAGTGCCTTCCAGCCCAAACAGTTCTGTGACTTGCATTCAACTTTGCTTTTAACTGAATGTCCTCAGTTTGTTTTCCTTTAAAACACAAGGCCGAGTTGTAACATACTTAATTGTCTATGGCAACCTGCTAAATTCATGATATTGAATTGTTTGTTCAACAAAAGTTATTGCATAGATTTGTTCTTGTCTGATAAATATTGTATGGATGTATATACACACATCTGCCCACTGTTCTTGCCATGTTATTTTTAATATTTAGATTCTTTAAGTATTTAAATGCCTCTGGGCTTCCAGTATCCTATAAATGACTCAAAAGCTGGTAATGACTACATCATTCCTGTAGAGCTGAGGCTTGCAGTGCAAGTAGAACTAAAATAATTGCTTCAATCATTTCAAATTAGGCTTCAAAATAAAATCAAAGGTTTAATATTGAGTGTTCTACGTTTCAAATGCTCTTAACAGCAGTTAACATTAAAAGGGGGTTTGTTTGCTTTTTTTAACTCACGACTAGCTGATTTTTCTACTCAGACTTCTCTTCAGCTTTTGAATGCCTTTATTTTGCTTTCCCTGGGAGTGAATATTTCCTTCTTCATTGCTGTGATTTTCAATAGTGCCTTTCTTTCAGTCGGTGTTTCCTTTGAAACCTTCAAGGTGTGCTTCCTTAGCACTCACTTTCTCAGCACAAACCAGAATGAAAACTCAAGTGTATTGCAATTGTGGGCCCTGATGCTCCACTTTCCTCTGGTTAGATGGACCTTTGCCTCTGTGGAGAGAGTAATTGATGTCAGCAGGGCTCTGCACAGAAGTAGCAGTCTCAATACTGGGTCAAATTGTGGGATTGTGGCCATATTACCACTGGCTCTACATTATCCCTTATTATGTAAGATAACCAATAGTTATATTCTGAAGCCTTTGAGTAGAACTGTGATAGCAGAACTTTTCAAATAGGATAAAGCTGGGTGATGGGCAATAAATTAAATTAGAATCAAGATGAGACCATCAAGCCTTGCCACTTCAACTTGGATTGCTTTGTTACAGTCTGAAAGGAGAAAGCCTTTTGAGTTCACATAGCTGCCTCAACTCTTTAACATATAGATAGTAAAATGCCATTAGTGCCAGGCTTCCAGAGCCTTTGAGTCTTTCAGCAGTGACAAGAGGTTCATATCATGGCACACTACATCCCAGTTAGGTAGTGGGTAAAAGCTTCAATTGGGATTACAATAAAATGAGATTAGTCAGAGGAAGTGCAGCACATCAAATTGAATTGAACTGCCAGAGCTGAAAGACATCCTCCTCATACATTCAGCTAATTTTTTTTTGCCAGCTGGTTATTTCTCTGTTAACCAAATAGTTGACACTCATGTACTTATCTCAGGCTTTAAAGTGTGGGAGATGCTGGGATAACCAATCAGCTGAAAAATGCTTTTAATTCCAGTGGGTCCTGAAGTGTTTTACTGACTATGAGAAGGTTACAAAGAGCAATAACAATGACTTGACTTGCATTTCAGAGGCAGCACCTTGAGAGTGGGATGTGGCACTTGGCAGGCTGTGCTGCACAGTGCACATCACTGGGGGATGGCTAGCACCAGTACAGTGCATTGAGGATTCCCTGGGCTGGGATTTAACTGGCTGGATACAGGATTTAAAACTTAGATTCACTTGGCTAGTGCAGTCACATCCTCAGAGCAGGATTCATCACCCTTATGTTTGTCAAAGTCAGACATTTAATTTGTGCCAGTTACCCAGAGGTGCTCATGGAGGCACTGGAGAGAAATTCAGTTCTTGGAAGACAGGGGATCTCATCCTCAGAGATGTGAGGAGAGGAGACACAGAGTGAGTTGAGCTCTGGAGGGGCCTGTTCCTCCCCTTGGCTGCTGATGGGTGATCAAGACCGGCTCAGTTATCTAAATTTTAGAGACAGGGATTTAAAAGGGATAAATCTTCTTCTCTGTGATCATAAATGGGTTCTGAGTTTGTAATCTGAGGCCAAGACAGTGACTCCAGCCTTATGCTCTTGCCTATGTGGTAACAGATCTATCACCAGACTATTTCCAAGCCTCCCTGCATTAACCCCTGTGGATTAGCTGGTAGAATCCCATTGTTCTCTAAATACTAAATACAATGGAGTATGAGCAGAGCAAGGCTAAAATACATGGTAAACCCTCCTACAGTTTTCTTTTCAAATCATAGCAAAGTCACAAAATACTCCTGCATTTTGTCCTATTGGGATTTTAGCTGATAGGTAAAGACTGCCAGGGATAATTCTGCAATTTTAGTAATGGTTGCCCAGCAATGAGAGGCACTTGTGCTGCACAGGGCTTTGGATTACTTAGCATTAACCTGAGCTGCCTTTTAGCCTGTAGTGATAACCTTCAAAATATATAGGGGAGAAATAGCTTTTATAGCATGTTTTTCTGCAATTTTTTAAATTGTTCTTGTCTGGAAAGTTTAATCTTTAATGACCTAGAGATGACTCATATATCATCTTTTATGTATATATTTATAGGTTCTGCAAACATTTTTATCCATGGCTCAGAGCAGCATAATTCCCTGACTTCTGAAATACATTTCCTGAGGAAGCAAAATCAAGTTCTGAATGCAATGCTAGCAAAAGGATCTAGAGGTAAAAATGTAAACTGTTCTTTACAGGAATAGCCTGCAACTCATCCCAGATCAAAAAACAATAAAATATTCACAGTCCACTCATTAAATTGACGTAACCATTCTTTGCACCCCTGAAATTCCATGCTCAACCATAAGCATTCAAGCTGGGATTAGCAGTAATGGAGTAACAGCTGGGTTTTTTTTATAGTCTCTGGAAAAGCTGATTTAGTTTAAAATCATAGCCTTAGTGTCTTGTGGGCGTTGCAGATACCTTGTGTTTCTTCTTGTTTCAGATAAACAAAAGGAAAACGAAAAGTTAAGAGAATCTCTTTCTAAGAAGAATGCAATCATTGAGCATCTTCATGAGGACCATGAATGCGTCAAGAAAGAAAACGAGAAGTTGCAGAAACAAATGTGCCAAAAGGAAGATGAAATCAGATACCTGACATGTCAAATTTACAGCAGTCGCAATGAGCTGAACAGGTATTGATTCTGTCCACATTTAAACAGTCATTTAGAGAAGAGGTTGTCAGTGTGACAGGCATGTGTTTAGCCATAGCCATTTACATTAATGAGGGGCATGGAAATATTCAAAAGGCAAGGGAAGAATTATGAAGGGAAAGAGGAATGGATTTTAGATTTTGAAAAAAAAAATCAGAATTTAACTCAGCTGTTTTTTGGGACTTAACAGATTGCAAACAGAAATTAATGTAAAGCAGCACCAGCTCTCTGAGAATGAGAAGTTGCTGCAGTCGCTGCGGACTGAGATCAAGGTTTATGAGAAGCTGGAAGAAGCAAGAAGGAAGGGGACAGGTATAGATGCACACTTGTCTCTGTACCTTTTGCTCTTGCATCTGTTCCCTCTGAGCATGCTCTTGTCAAAGGCCAGGAGGGCTGGGTCACTGTTCCTTTGCTTGTGTCTGCTCTGCAAAGAGAGCTGACAGCCTGCTGCTCACATGGGGTGGCTGTGAGCCTGAGATGTGTCAGATGTTGACTAGACACCCCCAAGTTTCCTTTATCTTTTAAGCTAAGCTAAAAACCAGAACTGAAGACTTTGTGGCTCAGGCTGGATGAGTTTCCTGGGGATCTTAGATATTTACTTGTCACCTAAAAACCTGCTGCTGCATCCTTCCAGGTCCTGCTTGCCCAGGTAGCTTGGAGCTTTCTCTTGGCTGAAGGTGGGAGGAGAGGCTCCTCCCTGGGGCTGGCAGAAGTGCTGGCACTGCTTTCTGAATTAGGTGTTAAATAATTTCCTGTCCACTTTGCTGTCAGTAAAGGTGAGAGGAGGACTGGAGTTCAGCTGAGTTCTTCCTCTCCCTTGGAAGGAACCTGTGCTACCATGTAGCTGTTGGTGTGCTGAGCTAAAGAATGGGATGCTGTTCATTGCTGAAAAGCCCTTTCCACATCCAGCACATTTCCCACTGGAAGTTCTTAGAAAGTTGATTTTTTCTCCCTGCTGCTCCAAGTGTTTTGCCCTGCTGCCCTGGTTTTCCTGGCTAGCTGCAGCAGAAGAGCCCTGTAGGCACGAGGCTTTAGGGCAGAGTTGGCTCAGGGGTGGAAGGGATTCTCCTTGCAGAACTCCTGATGTCATTAGAGAGTGGCAGCACCCTCCTCATGAGCTGAGCCCCTTCCCACTGCCTGGAGAACACCCTGAGCAGTTGGATTTCAGCAGGAAAGAATGCATGGAGTTGTTTGTGTACTGATCTCTTTCTGTGAGAAGGCAAACACAGCCCTTGCTTCTCTCAGGTTCAGAATTGTTCCTCTGGTTGCCAGGTGATCACTGTTTTCTTTTTCCTTCAGTGAATAAAATTTAACTCTCTGTTCTACTCCATCCTTCCTCCACACTCTCATGTTCCCCATTCCTTTTCCTTTCCCCAGACTGTGCATTAATGCACTTCACATTTTGTAAATCCTCTTCATTCTCCTTTTATCTAATTTTTTAGCTTTTGGCTTGAGACATAGTAGCTTTTATGGACAAAGTAAAAACCATTTTCAACTCTTTAAATCTTTCAAAGGTAGAAGCAATTAAGACACGCTTTTTTTGTCAAACCATTATCTTAATGCTGTTTGTAGTTAATTCTTAATATTGAGGATAACACTGGCTATAACTTACTTGCTGAGAGTTCTAGTGGGTAATATTATTTTAATTGTTAGAGATGTGTGAATGTTTCTTTTGAAATTCTCACAGATCCCAGATGTGATGCCTCAGAAGAATTCCGGAAAGATCAGAATAATCCACTGGATTTACATGAACTGCTGGCTGAAATCCAGAGCCTGCGAGTGCAGCTGGAGAGGAGCATAGACACCAACAAGTCTTTGCATGAAAAATTAGAAGAGCAGCTTTCCAAAGGGAAGAGAGAGGAAGTGGGACCAGTGTCAGCTGTTAATATCAACTGTGTGTTGAAGGCAGGCTCTCAGCCCTGTGCAGGACTGGATGGTACTGTGCTCTGTGTGCTTTTGGGGACTGCAGTGCCTCATTCTTCAAACTGCTCTTACAGCCTTAAACAACATCAGCTCTCCTCAAATCCCTCTGCTGTTAGAGCTGGGGTGTGAGGTGCACACTGCACTGTCCTAGAGCCTCCAGCTGCTGCTTCCTTTGCATCCAAACAAAGCATTTGCAGAGTCTCTGGGATGGGAGCATGCCTGCAATAAATTGCAATAAATTTTGCTTGCCTGGGGGGTTCTTTTTTCACTGCTGAGCTCTATAGTGTTTGCTAAGGTTGAGTGTGTATTACTCAAGAATGATCAATAAGTGCACTAAATGGACTCTGGATAAATCAGTTGTCCCCTCTTTGCCCTTGAGGAATATTTTACCTTGATTTCAATCACTGTTAAGTGATGCTGTTTTAGCAAAGGAAGGAAAGTGTAATGTTTACACCCAGGGTTAGGTTATTGTTCCAGTATTGATGTACATGGGATACAGAGGGCACAAGAATCTTCCTCCTTAAAGTGCTCTGCACATCCAGATAAAACCACATGGACCAGAAAGATTCCTTGGAATGTCAGCAGCTGAGTTCTTGGGATGTGCTTTTCTCATAGGTGCTTAGGAAATTTGGAAGTCCTGAAGGAGGAGTATAGAGACAATCTTTAGTCTGAAAAATGTCCTACTTCTTGTGGAGTTAATGGGAAGCTTATATTTGTTAATAAAATATGTTCACCAGGATGTATTTTAGATTTTTTTACCTGTGGCTTGATTTTGGGAGATACCTAGAGTTTGGATAGATGCTCAGGTATAAATGTAGGTAAATACTGGAAGATCCATGGCATGATAATAGAAAAATCATCTGGTTTTCCAAAGTCCAAATCTAACATCAACAATAAGAAGAATTGAAAAGCTGGGAGGGTTGGGTTTTTTTTGTTTTTTTTTCTTAGTGCATGTAAACATCTAATAATACAGCTTTCCTTCTCCCTTTTTATATGTAGAAAATCTCTGCAACTGCCCTGTTTCCAGGAGAAGCATCTGTGAGCTGCAGAAGCAGCAGAACAGACGCTGCATTTCAGCAGAGAAACCAGGTACACCCAGACCAGGAGAAGTCGAGCACAAATTAATTTTTTTTTTTTTTGTGCGAGGATAAAAAAAATGACCCGATTTTCCTACCCCAGGTATTCAGGCAGCCCCTAAGCATGAGGTGGACAGTGCCTCCCTGTGCAGCAGCTCCTCGGGCTCCAGCAGGACGTGCACCCCACGCCTGGTGCCCGGCCATCGCATGTGGGCGGACAGGAACGGCCGGCACGTCCTGGGGCTCATCGAGGACTACGATGCCCTGAGGAAACACATCTCAGAGGGCCAGCAGGTGCTGGCAGACATGGAGGTTGCACTCAGGGAGGTCGCTGGCACCCAGCTGCAGGAGCCTGGAGTAAAGGTGAGCTCTGAAATCTGCTAAAGCAGGGCGGATGTAGCTGGGGGTTAGGGATTTAACCCTTTGGAGCGGCGGAAATAAGACACACAGCTACGTGGTCATCCCTCGGGATAGGAAGGAGACAACTTTATTCTGAAACACCTTGCTTGAATAGAGCCTCTTGCAACTCTAGGGACAGAATACAGATGATTGGTCCAGAGAAAGTGACACCTCTTTCCCAGGCCTTGTCATGTATCCAGCAGGTGTATTATCTATAAATTCTTCTCTTATGTTTACATTAGAGGAAAACAGCTAGCTTTGGGAAAGAACCCTGGCTAAGCCTGAGAAAACTGGACTGGAAGAACTCTCACAAGAGGTTTTTCTGGGCCTGAACAACCACAGGTGGATTTTTTCCAGAGGCACAAAATGGTGTGAAGGGAAGGATTGACTGAATAACTCAGGATGCCTCAAGCTTGGCACAGTCATCATCTAGATGGACTCAGTGTGATTCTGGGTTAGTTAATTCTAGGCCTGCAAGCAATCTCACCTTCAGTTTTGGCTTTAAATGAGGTAAAACTGCCTGGTTTTGCTATGGAAATTGGTGTTTGTTGCGCTGGAAATGATAAAAAAGCCAAACAAAAGCAGCAGACGAGAACCCCAGGTAAAAATCTAAAATGCTTTAAAAAGAATTTAAACTAGGGGTATATAAAAAGAATTAAAATAATTAAGATTTTCATATAACGAAGGCTTGAGAGAAACCCAGGAAATATGTGACAATTGAAAGAAATGTGATACAGAGCTGATAAAGTTCTCCCCTTAGTTGAATTCATCCTTTTAGTAACACCAGGTTATAACTGTACATTAAAGATTGATGTATGCCGACGAGGCTTGTTTCATATTACATTCATATTTCAGGGAAGATTTTTTTATATTTTTCTGCTTCCTGGTTATCAGTTGAATATTTAACAATATCATAGGCTAGTCCAGAAATTTGAATATTTCATTAATGATCAAATACTGTCTTCTGGGACTCAGTGTATCATCCTTGCTTCATTCTCTGGCAGTGTTAGCCTCTCATGGTGCTCGTGCTGCAGTCTTAAGGATGCTTAACCAATAAAATGTTTATTTTGTCTTGAATAACCTCAGTCCTTTTTGTCTAGAATAGGAGAACTTGTTAGTGTTTACTTCTGCTGATTTCCTCTTATGTGATATTAATTTTTGGACACAGTTAATGATGGCATTTTTGGGGTGGTTTGAAAAGACAAATTTGCCTACAAGCTTCAATTAAAGAGAAAGAACAATCTGTGCATGTCTGTGGCATCTAATAAGGAACTAAGAAACTTAAACCCCAGCAGGAAGGGCCTGGATTGAGCATGGAAAACAGCAGCCAGTGGTAGAAATAATGAACCCTTGGCATGGAGGGTGCTCAGAGACACTGACTGGAGGCAGTCTTGAGGATAGATTATGCCAGTGTTTAAAAAATTCCATGTAGTGCTTTCCTGCCTTGGAGAGGGAAAGGAAACTCAGTGTCTAATGAAGGTCCTTTTCACCCCTATGATTTTATGATAATATAAATGCTGTAAAAGCCATGCTTGCTGCTCTTCAGAAAACAGAAGGTCTTAACTGCAGGGATAAATTTGTGCTACTTATTTTTGCAGTTATAATTAGTGAAGCTGTTGAAGGTGCAGTCTGCAACAATTCTGAAATTCTTTTTGTGGTATCACATGTGTGCTCACACAGTCAAATGATGCCTGAATGACACTTAAGACTCTCTGAAGTATCATATATTTCCCAATGACCTAGTTAACATACTGATAATGACTGGAAAAGTAATCTCTCTAAGTTTTTAACTTGTTTTGTTGGTGTAAAGATAAAAGCAGTAAGTTTCACAATTTGCAGTTTCATATCAAGCTTTACATCACCGAAGTTTCAGACTACTTAGCAAATGGGATATTTTATGTGACAGGAGGATTCTGGTTTGATAACAATGCTAAATAAATATTCAGATTGTATCCTGCATGGGGCAGGAACTGCAAATGCTTTTCTTTCATTGCCCTTCCCCCTTCTGTAGCACCATTGCTTTGGTAATTCATTTGCTCCCCTCACATTCTTTCCCTCCTTTATTTCACATTTATGCGATTTCTTCCATTTGGTTTTCTCATCTGTCAGCAGAGGAAAACATTTTATGTGTACCCTGATAGTTATTTTAGCATTAAATGGAACAGTTTAAAGGGTCTGCTAAGGAAGAAACATCTATATTGCTTAAATTGATGTCTGTAATCATTGACTTTCAAAGAACATGACACAAAATGCAAATGAAGAAAGAAGAGAGTTGCCAACTGTTACCATGTGGCATAGCAAATCTAGTAAATATAATCTATTGTTAATCATAGTTATTGATTAGGATAAATCCCCTCCCTCGCTGAAATTCTCAGATAATACATAATTCAGCATCCTTTGTTAACTAACAAATTAGCTTTTATGGCACACAATGGCTGTGTACATTATCTTAAATATGAGTATTCTTCAGCTGGATTAAACACATTAATTAAGATTACATTTTCCTAATGGTTTAAGTATAAAATATAAAATGTCTCTAATCCTGTGATACAGGTACCAGAGCAGGCATCCCTGCATGGCTTTTCCACCAGCACTCACACAGTACAGCAGATTTTAGAAGAGGCTGCACGTTCCCTGAAGCTTCTCTGGAGAGTTTCTGTTCCCCTGAAAGCTGCTCATGGTGCTGCTCAGGGCATTCAGGTACTGCTGGGCTTCTTCTGGCCTTGCTTGGTTTGGTTGGGGTTTGGGGGTGATTTTTTGGGCTTTGGGGATGTCTCCAGGAAGATGCACCAGTTACAGATGCACCAGTTACAGATGGGGCATTTGGGAAAATCTTTAGAGAATCATGAACCCAGTCTCTGGACACATGGATTTAGTGTAAGGCTGAGCATGTCCTGATCATCTTGTATGGCCAGGTGTTCATTTCCAACATACTTTGTAAAAAAGATAGGATATAAAATCCTGTTATGTGAGAGTCAGGAAATCCAGGGAGGTGGCAAATGCTCCACCTCAACAAGAAAAGGTTTGGGCTCCCTGTTAGTTGAACAAAATTCAATTTGATTATGTGTGTATTGGTAAAAAGGGAAACATCAGCAAATTTGATGTAATCTCAGCTACATTTTCCTTTATGTTGTTGATGCCAAAGCTGTAAAAAAAGAAGCTTTTGTAAAAGTGTGACAAAACCCCAGGACAAGTTTTATAACACTTTAACTAAAAAGGATTACACTATGCAAATGAATAAAAGTAAACTAAATGAGGAATGAAATATCTCTGCTGTCAGAATACCACCACTCAGCATTGAAACTGTTTCAAATCCTGGCTTTAAAATAAATGTAAAGTGGTTTCACTGAGGTTTTTGTATGTGGTTATTAAGGGAAGCAGGATATTTCTGGGGAAAAAAAAAACCAAACTCAAACTTTGGGAAAATAGACATTTTATATATATAATTTTATAACATTTTGGTGATATTTTTTAGCATCCTTAAATATATAAAATCACAAAAGCAGTGGGAGTGAAGTTTACTGTCTGATACATTCACTGATGTTTCAGCTCCAGATTTGGGTTGCCTTGGCACAAGCGTGTACTTCCATTTTTATCCTCATGTGTGTAATCCATGCAGACAGCTCCATGCTGGCCTGGTTTGCAGGGACTGAACATCCCTCACCCACACAGGGCTTTCAGGATGTGGGGGATGCATCTCCTGCTTTCCTGTCACTGATCTGAACCTTGATTTGGATCAGTCACTTCTGAAAGGCTGATCTTCATATGTGTGGGGATCCGAATTCCCAGGATGCTCCTAATTGCAGCCTAATAGAACCTTTTCTGGAGTTTCTTACCCAACACCCCCTGATCTTAAGGATATTAGATTGCTCCTGGTGTCTTAAATGCAGAATATGAAAGAATTTCTCTCTTTCTTGAAGTTTGGATTCTGAAATACTTTGAGTACTCAGTGCCTTCTGTGCAGCCCTACAGGAGTTGTGAGTAATCAGCTCTTCTGCAGAGATAAATAGTGGGGGCAAATTCGAAGTTTTATGGCTTAACAAGTGGGACAACAAGGAAAAAAGGTCCGAGCTTAAATCTGCACAAGGACCGAAATCAGTGACACTGGCAGACGTGCCAGGGCTTCTCACAGTCCTGGTATACAAGTCACTGGCCAGAGCTTTGTTGGGATTGGTGGTGAAAACTGAACCTTAATAATGATACTGTCAAATAATGTTGCAATTAAACTGTCCCAGTGCCTTTTAGCCCTGTGATAAAGGCAGCATCAGCCATTAACAGAACACAAGGAGGAAGCTGGAATTCTGAACCTGGCAGACAGGGCACTCATCCCTTGGCTCTGGCCTTCCTTATCTTTCCTAGTTTAGAACAAAGGTAGGCACCAGTCTAATAGACTTTGCTCAGTCTAATAGAAAAATGACTTGCACTAAATTCCAGCTAAGAATTGTAGTTGTATCACAGAGAATCTCGTGTCATGGTGGATGTGAAGGAGGAAGGCCAGGACTCAGTGCTGGTCCTTCACTCCTCTGAGTTGTTGGTGCTCCAAGGAAGCTTGAGGGTTCTTGTAGAAAAGTATTGAGCAATTCCCAGTGCAGAAAGTACTTTTAGCTAGTAGTTTAATATCTTACTTTCTTCTCTCAATTTAGGATGAAGGAATGAAAGCAGAAATATTTAGGTTACGTAAGAAACTGTCTGAGCAAGAGAAGAAGTTGCACAGCACAGTGAAACGCCTGCACTCCACAAACCAGCTGAAAGAAAACATGGAGAAAGTCATCATTGACCAGTGTGAGTGTGTGCTTTAATGATGATTCTGATTTTATTTCTGTAGTCTGTGGTTATCTTTAAAATTGGTGTTCCCTCGTGTTCTCCAGCTGTGACCAACAGGCTCAGGCTGTGCTGAACTGATGGAGCCTCATTCCAGTGGGTAGAAGCTGCCCAAAGCACAAAAGGCTGTAGAGAATATCATGGGAAACTGTTCAGGGTTTTACACAAACCACTGATAATG
Source organism: Rhabdornis inornatus (assembly GCA_013397075.1). Classification (NCBI taxonomy): domain Eukaryota; kingdom Metazoa; phylum Chordata; class Aves; order Passeriformes; family Rhabdornithidae; genus Rhabdornis; species Rhabdornis inornatus. Next base: position 544,856 of record VWZS01004810.1, read on the forward strand.
TATCAACCAATGCAGCTGCCACCAATTCCTACTTGGATTATTCCATTTGGGATACTCTTGTTTCTATTTTACAGCACTTTTGGAGAGAGGCAAAATTACTATTTGCTGTAAATGTTTTCAGCCAAAGTTTTTGACATTGTCAAAACTGCGATTTTGCCTCAGTCTTAATGAATGTGGTGTTGAGCTTTTACATTTTCTGAGGTACTGCCCTGCAAGGAGCTCTGTCAGTGCTCTGCACCAGACTAAGTGCAGGAGAACAAGCTCAGAATAAGGGAAACAAAAGCTTGCTGTGAGTAATTTTTTTAAGAAAAATTAGGGCATGCTGTGGAATTATATTTTACGCTTAGTGACCCATGTCTAGAAAATTATCTGGAAACATGAAAACAAGTGGGACATAGGGAGTATTGTAGCTGTGTTAAGCCAGGAGTCTGTTTGAAGAGATCCGTCTCTGCTGCTTTAGACTTTAATCACTTACCAGAAGAGATCTGAATGGAGCTCTCCTCTGCCTTCCTGCTGCAGCAATATGTGTATTGTGGGTGGAGGAGTTCATTTTCTTCTGTAAAAAATAAAAATTCAAAAGATCCATTCTTACCTCCTCTGAAAGTGGTGGGATTGAATGGCTCATTAGTCCTTGCTGGAGTGGCACTTGTGTTATCAGTAATTAATCTAGACTGGAAAATTTTCCTCACCATATAAAGTTATAAAAATACCCATAATATTATATGTTGCTCAAGTCAGTTAAATACAATTGTAGAGTGATGAATGTTATTTTGCTCCATTGCCTGTAATTTTTATATCTAAGGCCCATATATCTTCTGCCTGCAGATTTTTGTTGTTTCAAGCATTTATGGGCTGATGTTTGGTCACTTCTTTGAAAATTGCTGTATGATATGTGTACAAATTACTTGTATTAAATCATAAATTATGTTTTGTTCAGGTTATAGAGCCAAAAAGCTCAGATGTAAAAATCAAAGCTATTCTATTATGTCTTTCCAAATGATATCCCTGGGGTAGATTCACTGGTCTGGTTTGTCCAGTTCCAGTGTCATCTCAGACACATTGGGTGAGTTCAGAGCTAGGCCAGGTATAAATCAACAGAGATTTTACCCTTATAGCCAGAATGTCCCTGAGCCACCCCACCCACACTTCCCTAAAGCAAACAGTGCCTGTTGCCCTAAATTTGCTCACTGTTTTTTCAGGGCATTCAGCCTCCTCTGAACGAGGTGCTGAGAAACTGAAACCTGCATTTTGTGAAATCTCTGTGATGCAAATCCCTGCTTGGAGAGCAGCAGCTGTGCCAGCAGTGGCACAGCTGCCAAATTCTCGTCATCGGCTGAATTTAATAGTTTTGATTTAGAAAAATCCAGTTTGCCAGGTGAAATGAGTTTACTAGCAGAGCTCTTCTGAGCAGACAGCTCTGCCACACAAATAGACCTGGATGTGATTTTCTCCAAGTTTCATTGATTATGGGAATTATGGATGTCGAGTTGCCTTTGTCTTAAAAGAGCAATTTCAGAAATGTTTCTAGTTTGCATCTGTACACAAATTCCTGGCTAAGCCTACAGCAAAACTGGGAGACCACCTGAAGCTGCTGGATTTTATCAGGTTGCTTATACTCAGTTTTGATATTTCTTTCCTTGTCCTTTTGCTAGCAAGGAAGGAAAAGCACTGTAGTAGGTGACCTTGCCTTCATTCTGCACACATCCTGGCACCTGCCTGCTCCAGTGAGGATATTCAGGTTCCCTCTGTTACGTAGCTGAACATTCCTAAATATATTTAGAGGCAGAGACTGGAACATTCTTGTGGCTCAGAGTCTTCTGTGTGCTCTCTCTGGTGAGAGAGCTCATTGCTTATAAACCTCATCTGAACCTCTGAGCATGGAACAATGCAGTGCCAAATTGCAGTAATCTGCCAGGGGTGTAATTATCTCGTGACAGCTCTACCCTTGGAGTTGTTGGCTTCTTATTGTTGTAATGAAAAATCTTTATTATGGCTAAATTGTTTATTTTTGAGACCGGAATATCAAATTGGTGCTTGTGAGTGGTGCATTTCAGCAGTTACAGAACTGACACAGATTAGAGACTCACATATTTAACCTGACATTTCTAAATACCACTTCTGTTTGGAAACACCTCCTCCTCCATTCACAGGTCTCCTGCTGGCCCCACAGAGACAGACAGGGCTGGATGAATGGAGAAAACCTGGAACCCTTCAGAGCAGGCCACTGGTTTTTGATTTCCCCGTGGCACAGGGAGGTTGCTTTGTCCTTGAACTGACTCCTTTTGCCATCTGTCCTCTTCTCCCCCTCCTAACTGCCCTCCCCAGCCCGAGCAGGATACTTGAAGGATCAAAGTGGAGTTAGACCATGCATCATCTCCCCTTAAAATGAACAGAAAACCTTCCTGTATGACTTGGGTGGAGTGGAAGGATGAGCATGGCAGGGGCTGTGCAGTTCTCAGGTGGTACCTGCAGTGCTGAGCTTTGCCCGTTTCACGTGCCAGAAAAACTTCAGAAACACTTCCAGGATGCTTAGGTTTGAAAAGCAGATTGTGGAACACAGGCCAGCAGCAGGAAATGACATCCCAGGGGTGGCACTGCTCTGAACCTGCAGTCCTGAGGGAATCCTCCTGCTCAGACATTATTTCATATTTGGTCATTTAGAAAGACAGTATTCTTTTTAATCTCCTCTTTCTTTCCAGTGGTTTTAACACATGATGTCTTGAAGAAGGCTAGAGGAAACCTGGAAGTAAGTAAAATTTTTGCTTGTGTTGAATTCCTTGGTCTCTGCTAGTCAGAAATACACAGTGCTGTGTCAGGAGCATTTTGCAGAATTAGTCTGATTTGCTTTAGGTTTGCTACCTAATCAAGCCTGGGTGACAGCAGTTTAGTGTGATAAATAGCCTGCTGTGTTTGATGGCTGAATTAAGAGTTTTATGAGTGACCACATAAACACCTCAACCCTCTCCTTCCTGATGCTTTCCCTAGATTAATATTCATGTCTGTCATCATCTTTCAGCAGTTCATTTCCAGGAGATCACAGCCTGATAGCCCGAGTTCACACTGACACCCTTGTTAAAAGCTGGAGCTGTGTTAGTCACTGGTGGTGCTTTTATTTTTTAACCACAGAGCCAACAGGGGAAGCTTTTGGAAGCAGCTCTGTGCTGGTGCAGGGTGTTCAGTCACTGGGAGTGTTTCAGTAATCGCTGCTCACATTTGATTTCTCCCACCAGGTTCAGAGTTCACTCCCAGAAGGATGCAATGCATTCCCTGACTCTGAAATCCCATCCTTCTCCTCACACCCCTCCGCTCTGAATAACTGTACAATTAAAATTTTCCTCTAACCTTTTCCATGCATCCCTTCTCCCTCATCCCCATCAGCATCAACATTTCCCTCTGCAGCTGCTGTGCTGTTCTCAGCCCTAGCTGAGCTAGAAAGTGATGACATAAAACAATCTTTCTGCTTACTGAAGTCTTACCACTTTAATTTGAAGATCTGATGAACACAGGAGCTCCTCTTTGCACATCCTTGTGCAGCAGGATGGGGTAGGGACAAATTGTGGGCATTGAAGTACCGAATAATAACTAATAATAAATAATAATAAATAAGAGTAATAATAGATTTTTTAATCAGGTTCCACCAGCTGAGAATCAGAAATCACCTTCCTACACCAGCAAAAAAAGGATTCTCTGAAGGAGAAAGTTCTGCTAACAGAGACTGGTTTTGTGAGTGTTGTTTGCTTTGTGCTGCCTTAATATTTATTGATGTAAAAAATGTTTGTTCAGCTCTTTTAATGGAATCAGCCTTTGACCAAAAAAAAAAAAAAAAAGAAAAAAAAAGACACCTTTTGGTAAATAACTTATTTAACATTTTCTGTAATGTAAAGATGGTTTTTAATATTTATTACAGAAGCAAGGTACTGCAGGTACTGAAGAAAAATCGAGATTTTTTTAAAGTTGGCACATTTGAAATTTTATATTTGTACTCGTCATGTTATAAAACTATTTGTTGTTGTAGTCAAACAGGTCCTGAAAGAATCAAGAATGTGATCCACCTTCCATTGTTTCTCTCCTGCTGAAAGAATGTAGGTTAAAAAAAAATACTCTGTCAGTTGTCATTGTTTTTTAGCAATGTGAAAAATGTTAAATATTTTAAAGCATTTTAACCATCCCTGGAAGGTTCTTCTGGAAGCTGCCTGATGCTGGGCTTTGTGTTAGGTACTTAGATTGATGCTGTGTCTGAAAATGTTACTTAGAATCAGACAATTAAAATGAAAAATCATCACAAATGTGTTTGTGTCATTTTGTTGAAAACCTCAGACTTGGGGCCTTACTGACCAAAGCAGCCACATCAGATCATTCACTTCCTGAGTGACACAAAGTCAACTGGGAACACAGTTCAGTTTAACATTAACAAGGCAATAATTTGAACAGATTTTTGGTTACAAAAGCAGAGTTTGTGGTGCAAGCATGACTTGATTGAGCTGATCTCACACAAAACACGATGTTTTTTCTCCCTCAAGCTGATGCTATCCCCATTGTACAAGGAAATTTGCCCTTGGCATCCAAGCACTGGGACTGGGAGATCCTAAGACAGGACTGGTGTTATATTGGTCCTTGGGTTTTGCCCTTTTGTAATGAGCTGCCACAGAATTCTGGGTTTGTGCTCTGAGGTGCTGTGTCCTGTGCCTTGCACAGCACTTGGGGGCTGCAGGGTTGGAAAGGACCTTGAATCCCATCCCCCTCCCAGGGCAGGGACACCTCCCACTGTCCCAGGCTGCTCCAAGCCCCAATGTCCAGCCTGGCCTTGGACACTGCCAGGGATCCAGGGGCAGCCACAGCTGCTCTGGGCACCCTGTGCCAGGGAAGAAATGGAGTGCCATTCCCCACCCTCCCAGGGGAGAAATGTTTCCTAATATCCAGTGTAAACCTCCTCTGTCTCAGTTTAAAGCCATTCCCCCTTGTCCTGTCACTTGAAGCCCTTGTAAGTAGTCTCTCTCCCATCTTTTCTGTTTGCTCCCCTCTGGTTCTAAAAATTAGATTAGATCTAATTTAGATCTGATTAGATCACCCCAGAACCTTCTCTTGTCCAGGCTGAGCAGCTCCCAGCCCTTCCTCACAGGAGATATCCCAAATTATCTGCTCCTCAGCCCTGGGATGGTGTCTCCCATTCCTTCCTTCCCCACACTGCTGTGCAGCTGGGTTTCTTTTGGACAAAGCCACCTTAAAGCCTTGCATGTCCAGGGTGCCTGTTCCCATGATCCCTGCTGGATCCTGCTGCTCAAATTCCTTCTCTCAAGAACACAAATGGATTTAGTGGGGGTCCCACAGCCTTCCTGGAGGTGTTCTGTGCCCTGCAGAGCCCTGTCTCTGAGTTTTCCTGGAATAAATTCCAGGTGTCTGGGAGATGCTCTGTGCCCTGCCGAGCTCTGTATCTGAGTTTTCCTGGAATAAATTTCCTGGGTCTGGGAGGTGTCCCTGAGTTTTCCTGGAATTAATTCCCATTGTCTTGGGAGTTGTTCTGTGCCCTGCAGAGCCTTGTCCCTGAGTTTTCCTGGAATTCCCAGTGTCTGGGAGGTGTCCCTGAGTTTTCCTGGAATGAATTCCCGGTGTCACATCCCGGGAGAGGCTCAGCCCGGAGCCTGCAGGGGGAGCCAGACCCATTCCTCTGGATTCGGGAAAAACGGGAAAAGTTAAAAATAAACTCCGCGAATTGGGGAAAACGGGGGGAGGTAAGGGAAGAGCGTGCAGTCAAACTTGTTCTTCAGTCTCTTCACACATTATTGTCCTCACAGCTCACGAAAAACGTCAAGTTAATTTTACTAAGTAGCTAAATTATAGACACTCAGATGTAATCAGAATCCGCTATACATTTCAACTTTCAAAATTAATCATCCTGCGTTTCTGAGTTATCACACCTGAAGGAAACAGCTGTACTGCTATATATAGCATTCCCATGACTCCTGGTCTTGCAGCCTTTTATTGCCCCCACACCATCTGCACTTAAAAATAAATAAATAACCAGGTTAAACGTTTCCCTTTCCTGAGATGATTTGCCACTTACTTCTTAATGCTCGCTATTGTGCCCTCTCAGAGATCTTCTCCTGACCCCTTTTTTCTTCTGACAGGCTCTAATTGCTGCACCCAGTTCACACCTGGGCAGGTCTCACCACTGAGATTGGTTAAAAAAAAAAACAAAAAAACCAGGATATCATTACCTCTTTAAAAACAGATGATCCTACAAGATCAAAGTATTTCATCTTAATGAGAAGTGCCTGTTAACCGCACACAATTTACTGGGCTGGTTTAAAAGGAATTAGGAAAAAAAAATCAGGAAAAAAGCTCACCAGATGGTGGCTGTGGAAGACAAAGCTTACGAAGTGTTAAACTTTGTTCCCATTAAACAAAATTAAATTTTCCTTTAAAAATAATTATGCAGGAGAAAAATAAGCAGCATAAGCAAATGGAATTATAGGAGGGGCTCATTTGCTTAGTGAGTTGCTGCCTGTGCTTTCATTCTGTGGGCAAGGTGAATGGAAACATTGCTGAGAGAGAGGTTCGGGGAGGAGCACTCCGGTGGGAGAGGGGAGCTGCTGTCATTACCTTGACCTTGAGCCTCCTGCTCATTCCCCAGGCTCACAGGCAGTGAACAGGCTGAGGTCTTTCTCAGAGAGGATGCTAAGGGCCAGTCGAGATTAAGGGGAAAAAAAAAGGGGCGGGGGGGAAGTTAAAAAACCAAAGGCAAGGGTTTTCCCAGCTCTTCAGGCCCCCTGCAATATGAGCAGCTGTGCAGGAGCACTGAGAAAAGGCAATATTTAGTGCCCTGGGAGCAGAAGAGCACGGCCTGTGCCCAACACTGAAGACCCACCTCTGCCAAAGGGAACAAACAGAAATAATACCCAAAGCTCACAGGTCGCTGCTTATATTGAAAATAAATCAATGCAAATACATTCAGGTGTTTTTGAAAACAAAAACACAGCAGATCTTGCAGTATTTTAATCTCCACCAAAGCTGCCCGTTCTGTTTTTGGGGGGCTTTGCAGGGTGCTGGCTGCTGGGGTGGAGAGGGGTGGGATCACAGGGAGGTTTGGGGAGGGGGCAGAGCCCTCCCCACCTTCCATATGGAATCACAGAGCAATTTGGGTTAACTTTTCCCATTCCAGTCTGGCCCAAAGAGCCAAGCAGAGGCAAACGTGCCCTCTTGACGTTTTGGGTTTATTTTAAACACTCCTGAACTAAACAAAAAGCAAATCCTGTCATCACTGCCAAATTCCACAAAAATGACAGTGTGGGAAGACAAATATAAAAAAGGAAGTGGCAACACCCTGCAGCTCTATTGGTACCAAATTCCCGAGGTGCAAAGAGCCCAAACCTGACCCTGGTGCCTTGTGGAAGCAGCTCCTTGGATCCCAGAGCCTTCCCAGCACAGGCAGGGGTGGATTGGGGCATGGCAGGAGCCTGGAGGGAGCTCAGGTCTGTGCTTGTGACATCAAACCCCTCCACCCCAAGCTGCTCCTGGTATTAAACCCCAAGGGCCATTCCCAGGTAGGTGCAGGGGAATTTGCACCTCCAGCACTGGTCTCTGCTGCTGGCAGAGGGATTCTGGCCTCTGGATGTTGGGAACAGCCAAGCACAGCCACTGCACACTGAGGATGCCACATAGCACGGGATGCTCACAGGTATGACAGCTTGGAAAAACCCTGCCTGAGTAGCACAAACCTGCTCTGTACCGTGCTACCTTACCCCCCTTCCCTTCCTGAGCTCATCCTTTGTTCAGCCCAGTGTTCATCCTTACCAGGATTGTGCCCCCCTTCTATGCTTCCCGAGCCTGTCCTTGGCTCAGCCTGGTGTTCATCCTTCCCTTCCCAGGATTGTGCCACCCTCCTTCCCTTCCTGAGCTCATCCTTGGCTCCCCAGTGTTCGTGTTCGTGTTCATCTTCCCTTCCCCTTCCTTTCCCCTTCCACTTCTTTCCCTTTCCCTTTCCCTTTCCCTTTCCCTTTCCCTTTCCCTTTCCCTTTCCCTTTCCCTTTCCCTTTCCTTCCCTCTAGATGGCAAGAGCAGGATGTGCAGCCAGGGCTGCAGACCCGGCATTGCTGAGCCCAGCCTGGCTGGGCTCCTGCCCAGCTCTGCCTGCAGGGAGCTGAAATAAACCCAAACATCCCTGCCCGACCGGGCCTGCACTCATTAGGGTGACTGACATGAATAAGATGAGATTTGGAGCCTGAGTTATTACTGAAATTAGGAGAAAAATTCCCCAACCAAGCCCGGTCTCAAGCTGTGCTCTGCACGGATCACCGTGGTCCAGGAGCCGTGGGCATTATTGTCAGGGTGAAATTATGGGTGAGTTTAGTGCTTGCTGAAGTTTTGGGGCTGCCTCTCTACATCCCTGGAGGTGAATTCCTTCCTCTGATCCTTTTCAACAAGTCTGGCCTCCAGACTGAGCAGGTTTGGTTTCCAGAGGAGCAGACTCCTGGGGATGCCCCATCCACTCAGCCCCTCCATGCCCGGGGCCATGGAGCCCTCACCCTCCAGGGTGAAGGAAAAACAAACCAACCCCACTCTGCTCCTAAAATGCCATTTTCCTCCACCACAGTTTGACCCTGGAGCCACAGCTCAGCTCCCAGGTCTCACCCCAGTGCTGGCTCCTGAGGGAAGGGGCAGTGGATGCTCCCTGTCCTGCAGGGAATGATCCAGGCTTAGCAGGGGCACGGCACAGGCACAGGGAAGGAATGTGCTCCCTTCCTTTGGCACCTGTTTGCAGGAAACTCCTCTGGCAGGGAGCAGAGCCTCGTCCTTGTCTCGTCCAGCAGTGGGGGAAGCCAAGGCTGCTCCTGTGCTGGGGACACCAGAGATACAAGAAAGGTTTTGGCGACCCATTCCCATCTTTCTGTCCCCCTCCACACCTACAATGACCTCCCACACATAAAATCTGTATTTTTGTGGCTTCTGTTTCCAGAGAAGTGGCACCAAGTCCAGCGTCACACAGCAGCACAGAGCTGCAACACGTCCCTGCAAACCCAGCACACTGAAAGCAATAAATAAACCAAATAATGCCTTTTCCTACCTCTCTCCATGGGAAGTCACTCCTCTAATAAGTTCCCAACACCAAATCAAGCCCTCGGACACCTCCACAGGCAGCTTTGGGCTCCCCCCTGTTTTCCAGGACCTGCAGCTGCCCCTGCCCCGTTGCCAACCTGCTGCTCCACACTCTCCAGCCACATCATCCTTATCTTTAATTTCTGAATTGACCCCCCAGAGAAAAATCTCTGCATGCCTATTTTTTATGTGTTTATCTTGTCATTTCTTTAGAAAGATACTTGTTACAAATACATTTTTCCCCTCCTTCCCCCCAGCCCTGTCGGAGGAATCTACTTGGGTAATTTGTTGAGCGGGTTGCTGGGCCATGCATTATGCATGAGATGCAATCTTGATTTTTGCACTCCACTGTGTGCATTCTGAAACAGGAACGGCATCGTGCCCGCACGCAAAATGAACATTAACAGCTCAAAAAAAAAAAAAAAAACCCAAACCAAAAACAAACCCAAAAAACAACAAACCAAAAGAAACCCCCCAAAACCACAAACCAAACCTAGAAAACAGAAAATGCCCATTTATTTAAAGGAAAATGAGAAAACAGCCTCCACATTTTCAAGCTGTTCTCGCTGGGATTGCTCAGAGCAGTCAAGTTGCTCCCATGTAAGCTCTGCTGGGGAGAGCCTGGGCTCAGAGCTGCTGGGTGGGACACAGCAGTGATGGTGCTGCAGTGTCCAGGGCCTGGCTGGATGGGGCTTGGAGCATCCTGGGATAGTGGAAAGTGTCCCTGCCCATGCCAGGGGGTGGGATGAGATGATCTTTAAGGTCCCTTCCACCCCAAATCATTCTGGGATTGTGTGTGAGCCCAAAGGCAGCATCACCACCCCCTGCAGCAGTGGGGCTCAGGGGAACATCTCTGCTCTGTCCCTCCCTGCTGCTGTCCACACACCACACATACACACAGGGACACTTCCTGCTCCTAGGGACAAATAAAACCTGCATCAGCCACTCCTGTTCACATGGATTGTGCTGCAACAGATTTTGGAACATGGAACAGGGCCAAACATTTTGGGTCGAACTCCGAAGACCCCCCCATTCACCAAAGCTTCACCAAAACTTCGAGCCTTTCTGCCAGATGTGCCCTTGTCAATCCACCACACCTCCACTCCCCCCTTCACCTTCTCCTGGCAGGGCTGGATGGACTCCTGGGCTGGCAGCAGGTGATTTGGGGGGTACAGGCTGCCAGGTGTGGTGTCAAACCCTTCAGGTTAAAGACATAAAGAAGAAACACAGACACACACACAAAAAAAAAAGATGCAGAAGATTCACAGCCCATCACCCCCCCAGCGCTCTGCCCTGCAGTATTTCATGCTTGGAGGATGTTGAGTATTTCAGAGCAATCACATGTGTGGCTCATTTTAGAGTCCATTTAAAATCCAGCTGTGGCAGTGATGTCTTTATCAACCTCTGTCACCTGCTCTGGGCAGGGGCTCCTCCAGCAGCCCCCAGGCTGGGACACAGCCACCACGGGGCCACACTGCTCCAGAGCTTGAAACATCTGCAGGAGAAAACAGAGGACAAGAAACCACGTCTGTTAATCCCAAGAGCATCAGCAGTGGAAAAGAATCAGAAAGTGGCCCCTGAGAAGAAATTGAGAAGGGAAAAAAATGTCAGAGAATGAATAAGAGGGAGAGAGACGACAGGTGGAAAGGAAAAAGGAACAGGGTAAAACGGGGACCAAGATATAAAGCCAATTATTTTTGATTCTTTGGCTTAGGGGCTAATTTATTACAGCAGTAAATCATGCTTAGGACAGGTAATACAGCAGCCAGAGCATGGACATTATTTAGACAGTGTGATCACGGTATTAGCGCTCAGAAAAGTGGAAAAATTTAAATTTTAACTGCCTCCAGGCCACATCTCACCCTTTGCAGTCTCCTCTTCGCTCAGCATGAAGAAATATGGCACTTTGCCAGAGGCAGGAGCTCCACGTGGAGACAGAAGGGTTTCGTGGGGAAGCACAGGGCCGGGTTTGCTCCCGCAGCATCCCTGGCCGGGCTGGGCTCAGCCCCAAATCCTCCAAATCCTCCTGTCCCGTGCTGGTACCAGGGATGTGCCCACCCACCCACACAGCCGGCAGCCGCCAGGGCAGGGCTGAGGGTGCACAAGGATGCCGAGAGAGGCGGCAGCCAGCTCCGTGTGTCCCACGCACCCGGCGAGGGGGAGCCAGGGGTGCGGGAGCTCCGGCCGCGATTCCAGGGGGAATTTGGGCTGCGGGAACCGGCGCGGCTGAGCCGCTCATCACAGCTCAGCGGTGTGCCTTGGCTGGCAGGGGAACAGCTTCATGTTATCCAGAGGTGGTGCCTCTGTAAAGAAACTTTCCAGGGGTTGGAGGAGGCGAGGTGGTTCTTCAGGCATCGGGAATTGCGGGAGCAGCCGCATCCCCGCATCCCTCCTGCTCCACACCGCAGCAGCGCTTTGTTCAGGCTTTGTCCCCACCCCTGGGGGTGGCAGGACCCGGAGGTCTCGCCCTGACCCTGTGCCCGGCTCGGCAGCACTTTTTGGGGTGTTCACGCCGTGCCCTCCCGCATCCCGCGCTGTGAGCATCCCGCAGCCCCCGCAGGGACCCGAGCGCTCAGCGCTGCCCCTCGGGCCGGCAGGGGATGGTGGCAGCCTTGGAAAACGATGTCAAAGACGGGAAAAACTCCAGCCTGCTCCCCCTCGAATCACCGGAGCAATCGCTCATCCTCCAGCAGAGTGTAACCCGAATTTAACCGAGCGCCTTCTGCGCTTCCCCCGAGCGCAACCTGAGCCCTTTCGCTCCTGATTTCACCTGCTGGGAAACTCTCGGCGCTGTCCTGAGGCACTGCTCGCCAAAATGAACCAGCACAGCCAAAGCTCCCTGCTCCCTCCTGCCCCCCAGGCACGGAGCAATCGGAGACAGAGCTCCCCCATCCTTCCCCATCATTCCGCACCCTCCTCCATCCTTCCCCCTCCTTCTCCATCCTCCTCCATCCTCCCCCATCGTCCCCAATCCTTCCCATCCCAGCCCAGCCTGGGGCACCCCTGCTGCTCTGACACTCCCCACCAGTATTCTGCTTGCCTAAAGCCACGGCAGGATATTTTTCTTTTTGCAGATGGGGATATATTTAAGAAACGTGTTTACTTATATCCTGTAAAGGTACAATAAACTTATCTCCAGACATTGCATTAAAGAAACACGGTGATTTTAAAAGCTACTTTGTTCAAAAACTCCTCCAGGCAGGAAAGATTAAAAACTAGCAAGGTAGTGGTGGCTAAGGAAAAACAGAACCATGCTGTTGTAATTTCACTGTCCCTAACAGAGCAACACACAGAGTGCACATGTGGGATAAGTTAGAATAACTTGGAGAAAGCTATTAATTTCTAACAATGGCAAACATGGACAACAGAGGTGTTTTAAAGCACTGCTCGAGTTATTGAGCCCAGCAGATGCCACAGTGGCACTTTGAAGCCTCAGGTGGTTGGAAAGGCAGCACAGATTGTCTGGTGTTTGATCTCCCACACCCGTCTGGCTCCATCTCCATCAGCAGCTTTTGGGATAACTGGGGCCAGCACTTGATGGGGCCCGATTGGTTTGTGTTGAGGTGACACATGGGCCCAAAACCACACATTTCTACCTCTTCTGTGGGTAAAATGTGACTTCAAGCAGAAACAGGGCTAGCTTCCACCCCAAAGGCAATCTGTTTGCTGGAATTCAGGCTGCAGAGCAGGAAGGATATTTGTATTTCTATCTGCCTGAGTGCAGGCTTGCAGTCATTGCTCCTTGATTGTTTTTAGTTACAGCTGATGGTAACGCAGAGAGAAAAATCAATATGAAGTGTGTTGGCCTGGTAACCCCCCCCAAGCTGCAGAACTTGCACTGAGTTGTGGCACTGGGAAACTGAGACACAGCATGAAAATTGGATACAGCCCAGAGCAGCTCTGATGATCTGCTCCCTGTGGGCTCTGTGCTTTCCTTGCCTCTCAGGAGGGATTTTGCAGCTGCTGCTGGAGTCTGTCAGCAGTGACAAACTGCTGGGAGACCCAGAGCAGGATCTGAGCAGTCCCCTCCATGATCTCCTGCAGGATGGGAGCACCCTGGACCTTCTCAGGGTGGGCAGGCCCTGGCACAGGGTGCCCAGAGCAGCTGTGGCTGCCCCTGGATCCCTGGCAGTGTCCAAGGCCAGGCTGGACACTGGGGCTTGGAGCAACCTGGGACAGTGGGAGGTGTCCCTGCCCATGGCAAGGGTGGGATGAGATGGGCTTTAAGATCCCTTCCAAGCCAAACCATTCAAATATTGTATTGCCTAAATGCACCCTCTGCCTTTCGAGGGGCTGGGCCACCCCAGGCTGCAGCAGTGGCCACCTTTGGCATTGTGTGGCCACCACCTTGGGGATTGTGTGGCATCAGCCTCGCTGCAGCTCCTCCCCCTAAGATGCAACCTTCAAGCCTCCTTGACTTGGTATTTCTAGAAAACAGAATTTTCCCAGAAGCTGGGCTTTTCTCCTCAAAGCAAAGAACCCCCGTCTTGTGAGGGCAAGAGCACACATCCAAAACCAAACCAGTCCAAACCCAAATCTTTGCAGCTCCACTGATTACAGCGGGGGCCCTGCTGAGCCCACCAAGCCCTGACTTTTGCAGGGCACGTGGCTGGGGAGCCTCTCAGAAGCCTGGCTTGGCTCCATCCCCAGGGATCAGTCAAGGCTGAGGGCAACAGGGTTTGGCTCAGGAGACCACAGTGATGTGGTGTCAATTAAAGGTTTTATTAGCACGGGCTTGTGTGGTGACTGCATCAGTCACCAGTGCCAATAAACCCTTCACACCACACCACTCACTGCTCTAGAGATGCCATATCACTCTTGTATAAAATACTTCATAAAGAGGTTTGAATTTTTCTGCTCTCTTTTTTCCCCTTGTACTTTCAGGCTGTAAACCCAGGCTGGGTTTAACAGTCAAGAGCTCAGCTGAGCAGAGCTGGCTGGGACAGGGAAACCATCCTCACCTTTTCACTTGTTCCATGGTCTTAAAAAATCTTTCTTAGCTGGGAAAGCATGAAATGGAGTAAAATTATGCAATGTGTAGAATATGGCATCCAAAGCGATCCTGCAATTTCTCCTGAGCCCCATGGCAAACACAAGACTCAGGGTTTGGGGTTGGTATTTTGGAAAGTTTTCACAGAATAAGGCAAAGGGTGCTCTGGAAGACTTAGATTTTCAGTCTATTTTAACTGAAGACTCCAAAGGACATGTTTGAACACAAGGACAGGTAGAAGGAGGAGGACTCATCTCCAGCAGTGATGGGAACTGCTTTCAAAACAGGGAATCACACCAAAACAACCCCAAACCCAGCCCAGTGCTGGGGGCACATGGTCCAGCTCACAGCTCTCCTCAGTGGGCACTTAATTTCTGGAGAATCTGGGCGTGAGGAACCCAAAACTCAGTATAAGGTCAGAGCAAATCTGGCTTGTTCTTGAGGGATGAGGAATGAATTGACTTTAGGACAAAATATGTTCATTTCAGCTCAAACCTCAGCCAGGATGGTTTTCTGTTGATGTGGGAAAAGATTAACATTTGTTCACTCCTGAATCTCTAGGAAAGGGGAAGCTGCACAGGGCTGGCAGTGCAGATGTATCCTTTCCAAACACTCAGTTTTAAAACACTTCCTTTTTGTAACCTTGAACTACCACTCCTAGTGTGTTGTTTTAACACTTCTTTTTCTTTTTTTTTCCTTTGTCCCTTCAGGAGCTGACACAGTTGAGAGAGCAGAGAAATTAAACTGTGCAGGGTTGCTTCCTGCATTGATAGACTCAGATTCTCATTCATGCAGACCTAGGAAAAAAAATGTTTAAAAAATCACTGGGATCTCTCTTTGCTCAGAAATCTGTATTCCATTAACTCTGACATAAGGCACAAAGCAAACCAAGAGCAAGAGAAACTCACCCCAGTGGGTGGCTGGAAAACAGAGGCAGAGCCCATTAGCATTCTGTGTGTGCAGGGAACAGAGGGCTCGGGCACACAAAAAGTGATCCTGATGGAAGGAACAGCTAATCCCTCCTTGTAGCAGCAGTATGAGCCTGTGGCCAAGAGAGTCTGCATGGATTTGGTAGCAGAGATAAGAGGGAGCCAAACTCCAGTGAGCATCCCCTTCCTGCAGCTGATTAGCAGCTCCACTCCAAGCTGGAGAACACACACAGCACACTTGGAAAACTCAGAGTGGAGAGCACCCTGACAGCAACACCATGTACAGACACCTGGGACAGAGCTGGGCAGCAGGGAAGTCACAATAATCCCAATTTCAGGGACTTGGGATTGGTTCTGTTCTTCAATGGGCAGACACAGGAGGAAAGAGGAGCCAGGTCCATCCCTACCTGGTGAAGAATTGCAGGAGCACCTCAGGAACCTTCCAGCAAATCCTGCTCCATCCTAAATCCCAGCCACACTGGCCCTGGCAGCTGCCTGTGCTGGATTCTAGTTTTAAATAATTTGAAAGCTAAGGCTTTAAAGGTACCAGCTTGCATAAGTGCAGGTGAGTTGTTCATATACATTTATTTTTCAGAGAATCTGTGGCTGCCCCTGGATCCCTGGAGGTGTCCAAAACCAGGCTGGACAGAGCTTGGAGCACTTTGGGGTAGGGGAAGATGTCCCTGCCCATGGCTGGGGCTGGAATGGGATGAGCTTTAAGGTCCTTCCAACCCAGACTACTCTGTGATTAATGAAAATATATTTAGGACATCTCTGTCAAACTGGGATAAAATCCAGAAAAGCCATTCAGATGTGTGTCCATACAGGTAGGGACTTATCAGCCTGTTTCCTAAAAGCATTTGCCTGCAAAAGATCCTCTGAAAATGAGCATTTCAGAGAACAGGCCCTGCAGAACAAACCTTCCCTGCCAACAAATCCCCTTCATGCACAGCACTCGGGCCTGTGGCACTTCAAGGGAATTCTGCACAGGGTGAATTTCACCGGGAGAGAAAGGAGGGAGAAATATTCCAAATCCCAGAAAGGCTCCCTCAGCCCCAGCAGCCCTTGTGGGAACCCTGTCAGAGCCCAGCCAAAAAGTAAAACCCTCACAGGAGCCAAATGGCACCGTTTGCAATGGTCCCCACAGGCAGAGGTGATTATGTGATGCAGGCATGGATCCTTCCAGCTGGAGGTATTTTAAACACACAGGAAATAATGTCAGAATCATAGGACTGCAATCTTTAAATTATATTCAAAAAAGATGCTCAAAGCATATATCATTGAATTATGAACAGCTTTGGCAGCTTTATTGATGATGTTGAATCTGGTTGACAGATGCATTTACACTGCATAAGCATTCGAGATGCAAGAGTAATTGCTTATTAGTCTTGTTGTGAGGCAAAACACCAGATTGAAATAAATAGGAGCTCATGAACACAATTTTGCTGCCTCTTTGATTATTTTTTCAAGCTAACCATCTGCTAAGCATCTGGGATTCTTAGTATCCAAGATCCATAGCCCCCACACAGGTGGGAATTAAAAAATACAAATAGAAGGAGCTTAAAAACCCAAACAAACTATAACATGAAATTGTCCAAAATGACTGGGGAGGTTCTTTCATGGCTTGAATACAAATGTGGGGAGTTGGGTTCTTACAGGACACATGGAGCAGATGCACAGCCAAGGGACTCTGTCCACTGGTGCCCCTCAGCTCGGGCCAAGCCCAAAAAATGCTCTGTAGTGACCCCAGGGAGGGGTGTGGGGACCCCAGAGATAACTCAGCAGGACACTCAGCACAGGGACCTTCTCCACAAATGAGACACAGTGGGACAATCCCAGTTCCCTTGAGGCCTCCAGGGAAACTTCCAGGACTCTCTGGGGTTTTGCTTGCAAGATTTTTGTAAGACTTCAATTTCTCTGTCCCTTGCTACTAGGTTTTTAAACCTTCATCAAAATGTAAAGAAAACACAAACGTGGAAAGAGAGAAAGCAAACACAGGGATGAGGAAAAGAAACAACATAGAAAAGAGGAAAAAAAACCCAAAATAAAGAAAAATGCTGCCAGTGAGGGAGGGGCTGCTGTGCCTCCTCAGCACTTTGCTCCAGTGGTCCCTTTCCTGTGCCAGGAGTGCTGGGTGCCCACCCACCATCCATGGGGACAGATCCAGCCCTTCCCCCTCTGCCCATCCCTGATCTCTGCCCCTCAGATTCCCCACAGGGTCTGTGTCAGCTCTGCCACCAGCACAGGCCAAGGACAAATCTCCATGAGGACAAAGCCAGGAGCCAGAATGAAGTTTGCTGCAGGGTTTATTGCAGCCTGTGGGATGGCAGCTTTGATAAGAACATAAAATTGATATTTGAATTTTCCCCAGCTGCCACTGCACTTGGTGCTGAGAACACGAGTTAATAAAAACAGCCAGTTAAATAACTGTCAAACTCAGGCAAATACCCATAAAGCAAATGTTCTTTTAAAAAAGCAAATTAGACATGCGTTTTCCTCCATGAAAAAGGGCAATTAGAGAAGCTTTATAACTAATATTTGGTTTTGGTTCTAAAATATTAAGGATCTTTCCTAAGCACAGCACAGTGAAGGGTTTCAATTAATCTCCTTTGAACACACACATTCAGGTGGTTAAAAAGGAAAAAAAAGAAGAAAGAATGATTTGTGCATCAAGATCTGTCATCTCCAAAAAGCTGTAAACAGTATCTTAGAGAGCAGAGTTTGTGTGACAAATTTGAGATTAGGCGGATTCTGATCTAAAAATTAACTTGCTTATCAGAGAAATAATATTAGAGTAAAATAAATTAGAATCTCTACTGAAGACTCTAAAAGTAATTTTTAAAATTAATTAGAATCAAAAAGATGGATCTCAAAGGATAGGACAACTCTAATTTAGACAGACGGTAATTAATTCCTTATTTCAGAAATTCATTAACAGGCTGTAAGAGCAAATCATTCCTTTGCTGGAGTTAAGCTCCAGAGGGAAAGATTCATCTGGAAAGGGGCTGTGGGAGCTCCTCTGGTGCTGGAGGGCAGGGGAGCCTCTCTGGCAGCAGTGGGCTAAGGGGGACCATGGGGTTTTATTTGGGGTGGGAGGTTTGACCCAAGCTGCTCCTGCTGCAAGCACAGAGGCTCAGCTGAACCACAGCCCTCACACGGCTCTGTGGATGGGGCAAACAAATCAAGCACTAAACACCGCTCCTGTTTGCCATTAAGGATGATGTGATGTGTCCCCTCTCCCTGTCTCTAGGGCAGCAGCTTCCCGACCTTCCACCTTCACCAAGCCCCTGGCAGACCCACCACAGCTCCTCAGCCCTGGTGTGGGGACAAAACCCTAAAGATTTGGGGAATCTCGTCTTAAAATTCTGCCATGCAACAGCAGGGAGCTGATCTCAGAGCAGACATGTCCCCCCTTTTCCCCTGCTCCCACCTTGATCCAATGAACTTCTTCCAGAGCCCTAAAAACCCAAGAACCCCCCCACTTCCCAGGGCAGCATCCCCAAGGAAATCAGCTCAATCAGCTCCTGTGTGTTTCCCCTGGCACTGTGGATGTGCCTGCTGTGCTGCCATCCCCAGAGCATTCCCACCCTGCCACTCCACACCTTGGAGAGCCCAAAGCACAGCCCTGGTCCCTGCCAGCCCTGCCTGGCAGCTGGATCCCCTGATAACTTGGATAATCCTGGAGCTTATCCTTGGAGCTGGAGGGCTTGTCAAGGGGAGGATCAGCAATGCAGGAATCTGCAGCCTGTACCCAACTGGAGGGAAGCCCAAAACTAAATCCTTATCTGGAAAGAGCTGGGCTCTGGATCTGGATCCAAGGAGCATCCTGCTGGCCTTCCCATCTGCAGCCCCAGCCCCAGGGCTGAGCGAGGTGGCAGGGACAGAGCCATGGATGTGGATTTATTCCTTTGCACTGGGAGCTGCCACATGCCTGGTGACACTGGTGCTCCTGGGCTGGGCTGGTTTCCTGGCCTGGGAAGGTTTCTCCCGGGAGGAATCCTGGTGACCCGTGCAGGGATTGACAGACGGCTCCCGAGCTCTCCATCCAGGATGAAGGAGGCAGGAATAGAACAGGATTAGCTCCTGCTGGCTCCAAACCAGCCTCCCTCTAAGGGGAGAAGCAGTTTCCAGGGGGGCAGACAGGTGACCTGGCAGCAGGACTTCATCTGGGAGCAGGAAGGAGCCACACAGCCGGACACAGCAGGATCAGCTCAGCACCAGACCCTGCATTTTGCTCAATTCTCTTCTTAAGGGCACGTCCACTCCCTCTCACCACGGCTCTTTCAAGCCTGGTTTTATTTCACAGAAACTGCAGAGATAAGTGTCTGCAGTTTCTTTCTGCCTAAGTCACAAGTCAGCCTAAACATAATCTGTAGGAGAAGGGAGTTGCTCCGGGTTGAAGAGCACTCAGCTCTGAGCCCCAGGGGCCCCAGAAAACAAAGACAATTAGTTGCTACCTCTGAAAAATTAATTTAAGTGACAGACTGTGAAGCTGCCAAAAACTAACAAGCATGTGAAAACTGACTTAAAAAAAAATTACAGCAGTCTACTTTTCTTTTTTTTTTCTTTCAGAAAGAGCCATTGCTACCTTGAAAGTCATTGCTCAAAGAAAAAAAAACAAAACAACAAAACAACCAAAAAAAATCCACACAACAACAAACCAAAACCAAAAACAAGCCCCAAACTACTGATTAAAAAAAAAGGAAAGTCAAGAAAAGATCCCTTTTCCCCCATATTTTGTCTCTGAAGTTTCCTGGGATGTTTTATCTGGAGGCAGGCACACTGGCACAGACTGGTGAGGATGTAAAATTGATACAAAGCATGAAAATGAGAAAGTTTTGGGGACAGGTGGGATGCTCCCATCTGCAAGGAGCAAGGTCTGTGTGCTGGGTAACTTCTTTTCCTTTCCAGTGGCATTATCAGGTAAAAAACTCCCATTATCTTCCTGACAAACCTTGCACGAGTAGCTTTAGCAAGCCAGAGCTGCAGGAGCTGCACTGGTGCAGCCGTGGGGCTGCTCACAGTGAAGTCTTTCTGCAGGGCAAGCCAGAGCTGGGTCACATCTCAGAAACCCCACAGCTGCTCCCACGGCCTGGGCCCTTCCACAGCTCCCAGGAGCCCCACAGAACACGCTCCAGCAGGCAGAGGTGGATGGAGCAGCAGCTGAGACTCCAGGGGAGGTTTCCAGAAGAACTGAGAGAGGGCTTGGGTTCTGCTGTCTCAGGTGCCAGAGACACTCAGGACATTGTGTGACACTGACAGGGCGGGAGGTCACCCCTCCACCATGCCAGCTGCAGCAGAGCCATTTATATCCATTATATATGTGTATAAAATACACCTCCATCTGTCTGACAATGTGCTTTAAACAAGATCTGTGCCACAGATTCAGAGTTTTGATAGATTTAACTTTTGACCTCTCCCAATGCCCCCCCCCGGCCTCTGTGGCATCTCAGCACCTGATGCACTGAGGTTTGGGGCTGCTTTCCTCCTCTTCCTCCTCCCACCAGTTTATTCACTCAGTTTTCTCCCTAACAAGCCCTTGAAGGTGCTGTTGTGGGCAGCTGCTTTCACAGCCCAGTGAATCCAACACTGCCTGGTGCCATGTTATCTCATTCACTGACTATGACAAATGCCTGGCACTTGTTTGATTTCTGTCATTATAACCCAAGGATATTAAATTTACATCAACCTGACAATGAGAGCAGGGCTGAGGACATGAAATGCTGCCTCCAGGGAGAGGAGAGCACTTGGAATGCACAATGTGGGTGTGGGGTTCTGCTTTTCCTCTTCACCATCTCCCAGGCTGAGCACAAACAGTTTGGTTTTTCCTGGAGAGCAGACCTGGAGGTGTGGACAGAGGATGTAGAAGGGATGGTGCTGGGGATGCCTCTCTCTCTCTCAGGTACCTTTCAAGCCTGCATGTCCCAAAGTCCAAGGCACCATCCCCTGGCCAGCTCCACACCACATCCCTGGGGACCAAAGGCACATCTGGACTCTGCCCCTCACCTCCTTTCTTGTAATGGTGGTGGTGGTGTTTTGCACCACTTAATTAGTGGTTTGTCTGGAGCCTTTTCTGTCTTGACTCAGAGCCAGGATTAAAAAACACAAAGGAAATGGATTTTTTTGTGTTTGGGCTTGGTTGTTTGTTCAATTTTATCGTAAGTACAGAAAGTTCAGCAACACTCCTAGTCTCCTGCTAGAAGCGAGCAAAGTGGAGCCAAATCCAGCTGCTACAAGGTCTCTTAAAGCTAAACAGTCCAACAGAGAAATAACACCTATATTATTTATACTTTTAACCCAAAAACCAAATTCCTGTGACCCTCAGCGCAGCACTGACTGTGCAACCAGAAACTACTGCCTGAAACCATGAAGAAGAAGGAAGACGACCAGTGAAAAGGACACCACTCAAAATCCTCCATCTTGTCCTATACCTATTGCTATATTAAAACCCCTCACATTTAGAACCTTTCACCATGTGAAATCAAACACTTCTGTTTAACTACACACCCATCATTTTAACCCCATCACTCAAATTTGGAAGCCTTGCCCAAGGCCTCAGGTCAAAAGCAGTGTTCCCCTGGGGGTCAGTGCCAGAAAGCACAGAAAGCTCAAAATCCCCAGGTTTCTGGGATCCAACACTTTCCCATCTCTGTGACTCCCTGGCCAGCTCCCCACTGGGGCCAAGCCTCTGTCCCAGCACCAGGCACTGCAGGTGCTTGGTTCCTCTCCACCATGGGCACATCCAGCACTCCCTGCTCCCTTCACAGCCCCCAGCTGCCTCCTCATCCTCAGGAGACCCCTGCATCTCTGCATTGACTCCAAAAAGCAGTTCCACTGCGATGTAAGCTCATTATCTCACCAAAGAGCGTGCTCAGTGTCTCTTATCCCATTGACAAATAGGCAGAACTTCCATTCTTTTCACCTACCAGAAAGTTTTTTTTTGTGTGTGTGTGTTTACAGCTTTGTTACCCAAATACCTCCCTCCCACCCACATTTCCCTGATTGTTGATAAACACAAAAAATCCATTCCCCTCCTAGCAAGGGGAACAGGGAATCTTTTATCCTCCCCTGATAAACAGTAATAAGCTTCTTATCCTCTTACCAAAAACCGAGAGCGTTGCAAATCCTGTATCAGGCACACTAGGGTTAGGGTTGTTTGCATTACGTGGAGGGATTTTGTAAAGTGGCAAATAAAAGGAATATCATTTTGTTCTTTTATCTGAAGCTTCCTTCTAGGAGGGAAGGCAGAGCTGTTTAGAAGTACATTTAATTGGGTATTATTCAGTATCAGGTTGAGGCAAGTTCTCCTGTCTCCCACAAAGAACTTCTGCACTAATTTGTTCCTACTCGTGGATGAAAGGTCATTGTGCTGACTAGGAGTTAAGTAAACAAAATTAGCATCTGATTTAAGAGATTTCTTATTCCCTCTGGTGTAAATTAGTGTAAAAATTAGCAAGACTTTCCGTTGCTTCTGTTTTCTGCATTTGAAATGCATCAGTTGCCTGAATTTAATGGTGTGGATGCTTATTATTTCTTTATCTATGGAAGTGCACACAGATGGGTGGGGAGATGGAAGAGGTTCAGCTTCAGCATCAAAGTCGTTCAAGGACAGCAAAAGTGACACAGAAGAGCTCCCAGCAGCTCTGACACCTGGACACTGAAGGAGCCACAAGAACCCACAGATGGGAAAACATTTTCGACAGGCAATGTGGGCTTTAGCTGTGAAATTCAGCACCACACAGAAAGCACCATTACTGCTGAAGATACAGCGAGCTTCAGGCAAAGACTTGATTTTTTTTTTTAATTGAAATAAAAAATAGCCTTTCAAGAGTTCTTTGAAATTTGAGAACTTTCTAGAGATCAGAAAAAAAAAAACCAAAACAGGCACTGCTTGGGATTATGGCAAAAAATCCCAACAAATGTGTTCCAGAAGCTGGTTCCTGATAAGCTGGTCACTAAAAACCCTTAAACTTCACCCAAAACATCTATTCTTGATTATTGTTGCCCTTTCTAACAAGTAACCTGATGGTACTGAAGCTTTCCCTGATGAGCCTAACTTGGTACTGCACTCCTGAAAACACACAGGGACAAAAGGATGTAAAAGGTAAAAAAACATTGGAAAATAACCTCATAGAAGGAAGGTGATGGAGGAATATTTTTCTATCTTGCTGGGCAAAGTGATCCTCCAAAGGAGGAGTTGGACTGGCAGGAAGGGAGCACCTGAACCATGGTATCTCCCAGCATAAATGTGGGAGAGATTTTTCTAACCACCACTTCTCTGGTGTAAAGACTCTCCCCAGAGTGCCACAGATTGCATTGCAGCTGCAGATGGGAGGGATGAAGGCATCTGTTGGATTGGAAGGCCAGAAAGGAGGGAGTTTTTTGGGAGTCTCTTTGACAGAAATCTTCAGCCATCCTGTAATAGGGGGAGGAGCTGGAACTTTGGGTTCCCAGAGATATAGAACATCTCTCCTAAGACATTCTTGCTTGGAAAAGAGGAAAAAAAATTAAAAAAAAAAAAAAGGAAAGAAAGAAAGAAAGAAAAAAAAAATCAACCAACGTCCCCAAAACAGAATTGGCCTCAGATGTTGGCCAGAGATGCTGGAAATTTTGGATTTTTTTTCCACCTGCACCTGATGCTCTGCAGAGAACCACTGGAGTCCCATTGCACTGACCCCAGAGAAAGGATTCTGCCTGCAGCCCAGCCCAGGAATGATGCTCTGACCTCACCACAAACTTCCCCAAGGACAAACATTATGGGGGCAAAACCAGCTCTCCCAGAGAGCCTCTTGAGCTGAGGGTACACTGGTCTCTAGTGAGGGCCCACCATAACATTCTTAATCTTACACACTGCAAATCTGGCTGTTGATTTTTCCACTGTGCAGTTCAAATATATTTCCACTTTAATTGGTAAAACTCACATCCCCAGACCCCAAAGAGAGGTGTAGCATTTGCAACCAAGCTCATCATTTTGATTCTGCAATTGCTTGTTAAACCAAAAAGATGTGGAACTGAGAGCAATATGTTAAACTTAATAACATGAATATTAATTCCCTGAAGAGTTATGGAATATATCCATTTCACCAGCTCAGGAAAGGTAACACTCCTCCAGCCCCATAAGAGAAAGGCAGGCACTGAATATTTTGCATTTCTCACTAATTCAGTTTGACACATGAGCTGGGTTTCTGGTTAAGAAGAGAGCAGATATTGCACTGGCCATGGAGGGCTGGCTGCTCCAGCAGAGGTTTGGGACATCCCAGTTTTGGCTGGGCACAGCAAGGAAGGGCCACTGATCCCTCAGAGACAGCCCCTCTGCTGGAATTCCCAATGTCAGAGCTGTCCAAAATCACACCCCCATGCTCTGAGTGCCCAGACCTGCCTTGTGTGTCCCCAGGTCCTTCTCTCCTGGGCTCCTGCCCTGCACGAGCACACCAGTTCTTCCAGGAGAGCTCCACCAGGAACTTTTCCCTCTGATTGCAGAGGTCACATTTGGTGGGAACACCAATCTTTCCCAGTCTTTCCCATAGTATAAAAATGCCAGCTTCCTCAGAGACTTAAATAAACTCCCCAGGCCACGGGGCTCAGACACCTCTAGATGCAGCTGAGAGCTGAGCAGGAGTTTCAGGAAATAACCTGAAGGATGTGGGATCTGCAGTCCTCCCAAACCATCCCTGAAGCATGTGTTCCTACATTGGACCCTACAGCCACAATCATCAATGAAATAATTTCAGGCACTGAAATATTAGAAAAACTCTCAAATTTGTCTCCTCCCATGGGGAGAGCAGTAACCTTGCAGCTGGAATATTTTCTCCTGTTTCCCAGCCCATGTTTGAATCTTTCAGCCCCCTCTGATGGGTCTGGCCTTGATCCCACTCCAAGCAAGGGCTTAGGGTCAGAGCTTTTCTCTTCTCCATTTTATTGCTCCTTGCAGTTCTTCAGCCAGAAGCAGTGCCAGAGAGGAGGACAAAAGTTCACAGCCTGCCACCAAAGGCACCTCTTGCCAGAAGGTCAGCAGCCCTTGCTGGGCAGAGACAGTTTGTGACTGCTGTGGCCACGGTGCCTTCCAAAAGCAGTGAGGAAAAGCACAGGGGCAGAGATGAGCAGAAGAGCCATTAAGCATATGCTGGGCTCAAGCTCATAAACACATAAACAACAACAATTGCTGGTTAACCACAGGCGAGAACTTGCGAGGAGCCGCAGGTACCAGGCACAAATTGACAATAATGAGATTTAATGGGGTTGGTTTACAGTCTCGCTGGTTTGCATGTTTTATTATTTTCTGCAGAATTAGCCAGTAAAATAAAGTCTCTCTGCGCTTGCAAAGCTGTTGGGGTGGGAAAGTCCCAGATGTTGGAGGAGTCATCATCAATACACATCGCCAGGGACCAGGAGTGTTTTTCTGTTGTAGCACCTCAGGCAGTGTGAAAAGCACAGTAACAAGGAGGAAATTTGGATTCAGCCCAGCTGACAAAAGTTCTAAAGTCCAAGGAAATAAGGTCAAACTTTAGTTTCCATTCAGATGGAAGGACCTTTTCACTGGAAAAATACAAGAGGTTCCATGCAGAGGGGTGTGTGGAACACAGTGAGTGTGTTTTCAGCATCGAAGTTGGAGCTTTGATTGCGTTAGAAATGGAAACAAACAGAGCTCATTTGGAGGAAAACACAGCAACTTCCAGCTCAAGCTCCCTGCAGAGGCACAGGCAGCCCTCAGAGGCGCCACCCTGCCTGTGGCACAGGGAGCTGGGGATTTCTCAGGATGGAAGATAAGGGAACTCACCATGGGGCAGGAGTCAGTGCCACAGAAAATCATCACTGTTTGGTTTGTGCTCCTCAAACTGCAGCAGAGACTCTGAGCCAGAGAATGGGGCAGAACACACACAAACCCCAAAATGCAGAGGTAAGAACAGTGGGAAGGAGATGGAGGAGCAGTTCTCAGCAGAGCCCCTTTAGGAGATGTCCAGCTCAGTTCCTGTTTCATCAGTACCTGTTGGGCAGCTTTACTACCTGGGTGCCCCTGGAAGCAGAAGGAAATGATGTCACAGCTTACCTGGTTCCACGAACCAAGGCCAGGTTTCAGGTAGGTCCTTGCTCCAGGCCAACCCCAATAACCATTAAATGGAGGAGGAGCCCCTCTCCCACAGCTAAATAACCTTTTCCCCACCTCCCCCTCTGACTGCTCTGCCCTTTGCTGCCTGATTGCCCCCAGGAACCTCACACAGCACCGTGTGGGGAATTAATTACATCCTCCTTAAAGACTGCTGATTAACATTTCCATCACATGCTAACGAGACACTTCCTGGCTTCAATCTGCTTTCCTTCATTATGGCTTTCTGGAGACAAACTTTATGTGTTTATGAGAAGCACTAAATGCACAATGGTCTGACTGCAATTTATTGCTGTCCTGGCTCTGGGGTGTTTGTGTAAAGACTCAGTATATTGCAGTATGAAATCTGGAATGGGATCCCTAGAGCACACAGCTGTTCCTTAGGTCACTTTGGAGGTTTCCATCACTGGAAAAAACAGCAACCAAGCCCAGAGCTGTGGATTGATGCACCTGAGAAAATGGAGGGGAATGGCCACCTCAAAAAATAGCAATGAAGCAAAATACCTTTAGGTCATCCAGCAAAAGCACGGGGTGATCCAAATACTAATTGTACCTCCAATAGAAAAGAGTTTATTGAGGCAAAAAACCAGAACTATCATCTTGGGCAACAGTTAAAAATGAGAAAAATAATAAGGAAGGATGGCGGAGTAAAACTTCTAAAGATCAGAATGAAGGTGGACACCTGGAATATTTCTTGCATTTAATGCAAGAGAAAGGTTCCAAAGTTTGAATAAAAGGACTCACCCCTCATAAAGGGCTTTGCAATCACTGTAACGTTTATAAGCCTCACATTCAGCACATACATTCAGCAGCCTGAGCCTCACTCCAATACATAATACAATAAATACACAGGAAGCTTATTGTAATAAATACAACACCACTACAAATGAAATTGTAATTAGAAGCATAATTCAGACAGATTTTAGTTAATACCTGTTTACTAGGAGGTGCTAATCTCCCAAATAAATGTCCTAAGTGTACAAAATGTGCCTCTGTGCTCTCAGCTTCCCTCTGTCAAAACCTGTTCACCCCCTAATTGGAATTTTAAAAATTGCCCCATTTCTCGGAGTATGTTGGCAGCTTTTGGAAACTAAATGTGGCCAAGTGGAACCGCTCAGCACCTCACTTGTGAGAGCTGGTGTGAGCAAAGCAATCCATCCACCTGCCCTGCTCCAGCCAGGCTGGGATCCATCACACCAGAACTCCTGGATAAAAGATGCTGACAATCCTGTATCATCTTTCTCAGAGTGTGCCCTCTCCCAGCCAGCATCCTGCAAGCCCAAGGAGCTGGGGAAGGTGCAGGGTGACCTGCAGGGCAGTGTGGCAATAACCCAGCTCTGATTGCTGCTCTGCCTGTTCTGTGCCTGAGAGCTGCACCTGCTGGGACCCTGAGGGGCTCCAGCTTCGTGCCTGAGCTCTGCAGTGACCCTGGGAGCTGGTTACAGGTTTGGAGCAAGAGGCAGTAGAGGGGAAAATTGTTTATTCCTGGCAGAGTGGAGCACAGAGGTCCCAGTGGAGGGAGATGTGTCTGCTCTGCCCCACGCCAACAGGCCAGGCAAGGACAGGGGACAAGGACAAGGACCTGGACCAGGACATTCCTTTGCTCCATTTGCAGAAGGGGAAGGGAATCAAGCCTACAGGTCTCTGTCACAGGCACAGCAGCCAGCCCATGGCAGGCAGGGATGCAGCTCCTCCAAGTTCCAGAACAGGATTCACCCCTTCAAATTATTTAAGTCCTCAGTGAAGCACTGCTGAGCCAGCAAAAATAAGCTACAGCTTTAACCCAGGACTTGACCCTTGTTCTCCAGAGGAAAGATTAACATGACTAACAAAAAGTCACTTTTCTGTTTCCTTTGCATGGGGCTCTGGAGCCTTGCCCTGGCTGGGGATGAGCACCCAGGGGTGCTGGGGGGACCAGAGGAAGGCTGTGCTGTCAGAGGTTCATTCTTCCCAGTGGGAAGAGAAAAGGAGACCCTAGGAGAGCTTACCAAAATTCCTGGACAATGCAGACCCCACGAAAAAGTCCATCAGCCCTATCTTCCACTCTCAAGATCTGGAAATCCCCAAATCCCTCTGGAGGTGGAGCAGGCTGGGCTGCAGGGAAGTCTCCAGATCCATGGGCAGGTGAGCAGCAGCAAATCCCAAACCCCTGGAGCTGGACCCAGGAGCACCTGCCAGCTTCTGAAGAAGCTGAAGCACAAGCCACCATAAGCCATGACAGCCAGGATAGATCTGGCCCTAAGGAGAAGGACACAAAGGGGAAAGGGAGAGCATTTGCCTACAGAGACCATAATTCTGCAGCCCCAGGCTGTGCATTTGCTGTGCATCCATTTCTGTCTCCATCAGCGGGGTCATGTGCAGTAAGGAATTTTGTCCTGTGGGGCTGCCAGCCTTTTATTCCAAACTGTTCATTTTCTCCTTGGAATCCATCTTCTGGCCCAGGACACACTAACTGTGAGCCTGCATTTCTGATAAAGACCATGAGACATAAATATTTTACACTGGTAATGAGATATTTAGCATTGATATAGAGCTCAAAGCCCAGTGCAATTCCAGCTTTGTTAATTATAATGAACTATTGTAGGGCTCGATTTCATCTGCTCCTTGTAAATCTTGCATTGCTGGTGCAGAGTGTTGGTGGCTGCTTTCCAGGGGGAGGCTGGAGCTCAGCCTGGGCAGTGTTTAATCAGAGGCTGGGGCTCACCAGAGGAGCAGTTCCTGGTGGGAATGATGTGTGGGTTGTGTGGTGCTGCTGCCTGCTCCTTCCTGGAGATCAGAGCTGCTGCTGTGCACGGAACTCCCTGTGCTGGGAATCCTCTGTTCTGCCCCTTGTGTTTCCAAGCAGGGGTGGAAGCTGCCAGCCATGAGGATCTTGTTCCACCCCCTAAGTTGCCATGATTAGCAGGATAGCAAACCAGCTTTTCTATAATTTGGGATAATATATTTTCTATATAATTTTCTGTAATTCAGCCATCAGAGTTTAAGTACTTTGGGCTCCCTGTGTCAGCTCCATCACTACCTGCTCCTCAGGTGGGATGAGGTGTGAGAGCCTTGGCACTGCCCCAGAGCTCTGTCCCCACCTCCTGCCCCTGCTGAAGCACCTGGACTTGGGACACATCAATGGCAGGAGCTGCACCAAGTTACAAACGTGATGCAGTGTGAAGCTGGAGCTGGGAACTGCCATGTGGGAATGGCACGGTTCCGCCTTTATTTAGAATTAGTGGATACTTGAAAAAGTAGCTTATCATTTTGTCAGATGCTGAGCATAAATCTGGATAATAATTCACGCTACACTAGGCTCTTTATAACAGTAGTTTGCTAAAACAAATTGAATTCAAACCTATATTAATTTACTAACTTAATGCTTGACATATCTGTGAATAATTTTTCATAGCCTAAAAAAATTCTAGGCACAGGCTTAGTTGGAAAAGGGCAAGGAGATCTAAAGCTAATGTACATTAAAGCATAACTGGTACTCTAACAGCATTTGTAATAGGCAGCAAAAACTGCTTTAAGTTTTTTTTGTTTGGGTTTTTTTTGTTGTTTTTTTTTTTTCTTTTGAGGGACACGATTGTGTAACGGCTGAAAGAACTTTAGATCTGAAAATCCTGGGGTAGAATGAAAAATCAGAGCTTCTTGTATTTCAAACTGAATTTGTGTGAATTTGGGAGGAGGGAAAGACCCAAGCAATTTGGCATTTGGGAGATGCAGTGTTATTAATGGAACAACCTAAAGAGAAAGCTTGCCTTTTCCTTCTCAAATTGTTGCTGGCAGTTGAGGGAATGAAACTTCTTTGCTTTTGAAGATATGCTGAAACATCTCCACTTTCTCCCCACCTCTGCCTCAGCCAAAAACATGTGACTTAAAAAAGTTTCACTTTTATGCTTTACATCCCAAATGAGAAACTATTCCAATTTTGTTTCATCTTAAGGGTAACATGGGAAAAAAACCACCAAGTTTTGTTTAAGTGAAGGCTTTTTTTTTTTTTTTTTAAAGGATTTTTTCTCCACCACTTGTGCACAAAGCCCAGGGTGGCAGTCGTGGAGCAGCGATGCCAGGCCAGGCGTGACATCCTGGGACAGACCAGGGAGATCCATCAGGGCTCCCCAGAGCAGGAAGGGTGCAGCACACCCAGCAATTCCTCCTTTTCTGTCCCTGCCTCCTACAAGGGTTCATATTTCAGGAAGCCAAAGCCCTCCACATTTCACCTCTGTGTCATCCCCTCCAATGCACATCAATATTAATTTCTTTTCCTCCCCTATCCCAATAATGCTTTACTTACAGAGGATTTACTGTGACACTTCAGCTGAAGGCAATGCATATAAGCCCCACTCCTGCTGTACAAGAATTAATTTTTAGCATTCTTAATTTATTACCAATTAATTTATTCTAAATTATAGGAGAGACAACCCGCTGTAGATAACTGTTTCTTTCTAATGCCTTCCTAGAAAATCTCTCATTAATGAGCCCATTAATTTGATGGTGGCAGGGGCAAATCATCCAGAGAGGACCCTTCAGTTGCAATCTGTGTGTCCCACCCTGTATTCTGGAGAACATGGCAAGAAGAAAGCTGGGTTTGTCTGCAATAAATGCTGGTATAAAATATGCCTGGATATGTATGTATGCAAATAGCCTGATCTAGCATCATTAAACCTCTTAAGGAAATATGAAGTTTTGAAGGCATTTCCCACTTTAGAGCTCAGGCAATGACTGGAGCATCTGCATTAAATGTTTAATGTTCAGCGGAAGTGCAAATCACCATTTAATTAACTCCTTCCATAAAATATGATAGTTTAGTGAAGTGAACACAGATGAATTATCATTATTCAGGAGGATGCTGAATGTGTTGGTGAATACCAGATTTTGCAGAGCTGACAACAGTGGATCAGGAGGCTCCTGGTAGCTAAAACAGAGTGGAGGTTTTTTTCCAAGGGAACATTTATTATTCATGAAACTGCATTTTTCCACAGCAGCCCCTGTTATCAGACTCAGGCATGTGAATGCACAATTAAAAGCAAAATAACTGCTGCCAACAGCTGGCAAAAATAGCTTCCTTGAGCAACCATTCATTAGCTTCTGAGCTGGAGCCTCTGCAAAGGCACTGTTTGATGCTAAAAATGAGTGTCACTAATGCTGTCTTGAGGGGGACATCATCTGAGACCTGTCACTGTGTCTGTGATGAGGGACCAGCCATCCTTCACTTCCCTCCAAAGGTCCCTCCAGGAGTGGTCAGATGGAAAAGGCCACCCCACAGAAAGCAGAGCAGAATTTCCCCTGGCTGCCTGCAAAACGTTGGGTCCTGCATCAGGCAGAGCACAAACTGCAGACCTGGCTCCTCTGTGTAGAATCCAGGAGATGAGGGCCAGGAGCTACAAATGGGACCAGGATTTGCCACTGGGTTTCCTGGCCCTGCCTGTGTTTGCTGTGTCCCCTGAGACCTGAGCTGTGCCAGCCTGTGCTGGGGGCACAGAGATGTGTCCTGTCCCCTGAGCTCTGCAAAGGCCACCCTCCTCTGCTCCAAGAGCCCCTGTGCCTCCATGAGCTCTAAAGCTAAAGGCTGCTCACTGATTCCAAGCTCAGACTCCAATTTTGTGGAATTCTATTCATCCCCCAAGCCATCTGGAAGGGATTAGCCACTTTGAATGGATTAATTTTATCTGACTACTGCCATCCACCACTATGCTACTCATCCATGCCCCTCTACAGCCCCTGAGATGAGCACAAGTCCATTGAGCAGCCTTATCTCAGACATATCTCCTGGTGAGTCACCCCCTTGGAACACCTCTGCCTCTCTCTGTTGATTACAGATGAACACCAGCTGCTCATTTTATTTGGAGCAGCTATTTATTTTTTTTTAAATGCTACTGCTGTACTACACACTGACAAACATCCAGACAGGGCCGTGTCTGGTTTCTGGGGACTGCAGAAGCTTTCCTACAATATGTCAGTTTAAAAGGCAGCACGAATGTGAGCTAGTTCAGAGTGTGTCCCCGTGGAATAATGTTCAAAACAAGGGGAAAAAAACCCTGTGTGAAGATGACTTGAGGCA
Source organism: Rhabdornis inornatus (assembly GCA_013397075.1). Classification (NCBI taxonomy): domain Eukaryota; kingdom Metazoa; phylum Chordata; class Aves; order Passeriformes; family Rhabdornithidae; genus Rhabdornis; species Rhabdornis inornatus. The sequence continues at coordinate 577,021 of VWZS01004810.1, forward strand.
GCTCTGATTGTTTGAGGAGTAATGAAGAGTAATGAAGCCAAATGTTTCAAAGTTGGAGCTCTCCTATTTTATTTCCAGTCTTCCACTAACAGTGATCCTGCACTTCATCTCTCGGGTTCTGATCTAACAGTGCCTCTGCTTGCTGAAATTTTGTTTTCTCTTTTGATAGATGTTTCCTTGAAACAACCCTTCTCAATATAAAAACCCATTCCATTTGAGCAGTCACTAAAACTGTCTTCACTCCTGGCTTGAAGACAAAGCCCAGCCTCAGCGAGGAGATCCTCTGCTCACAGAGGGGTAAATACATCTGTGTCAAAAGCAGCTTAATTTAACATCACTCCAGCAGTTGTTTAGCTCTGGGTGGCTGTCAGAAACCATCTCCTGTGCCTTGAATGCTCGTGATTAACTTCTCATTGATAACCCCTGATCTGTAACAGTCCTGTTCTTTCCCCCTGTGCTTTGCACCAGCCCTCCCCTGTCCCTCCTCAGTGACCCCACAAAGAGGGGTCACACTCAGCTGACAGGGGTGACAGGCTGAGAGCTGGCACTCAGACTTTGGACCATTTTTTGATGATTATTTTGATCCTGTGTGCTGCTGACACACTCACACGTGCACACACATTTTTACCCTGCTTCTTGCTGGAGGAGATGTCACTGAGATTCCCTTTGCCACCTTGAGCTGAATTGTCTAATCTGAAGTTAGAAATGGTTCCTATTGAGAAAAGACAGTCAATTGGCACACGTGGGGGTACAAAATTATTGGGGGTTTTTTTTCAGTTTGTGAACAGGAACAGATGGAAAGAGGGTTCTATGGCCAGAAAATGAAGTGTAACAACAAATGTGTGTTTCAGTGCTCAGATAGGAGTGTCCAAGAGAACCCTGGATGGAGTTTCTGTAGGCACACTGGGCACAGGGACACTCAGCTGCTCTCAGAGGGGATTTAAAAGCCCCAGCACACTAAACCAGCCTCCTACTGCCAGATGAAAACACCAAAATTCACCCAAGTGCAAGTCAGGGACACCCTGTCACAGCAATCCCACAACTGACCATGACCACCAGAATGAAGGGTGTGAGTTTTCCACAAACACAGAACAGTTTTTCAGTAGCAACCAGCTCTGGAGATGCCAGAAATGCAATCACCTGAAAAGAGCAGGAGAGTGTTTACGCAGGTGGCAGTTTATCAATCGATCATCACTTTCATCAACAGCTTTTCATTCCTTGTTCCCATCAGGAGGGACATCTCTGAAGGCTCCTTCTGATCAGGGCAGACTAATTGCTACTAGAAAGTTCAGTGTTTGAAGATCTTATGATTAGGGAAATGTACAAATTCAATTTCTTTCAACCAGATTCAATTCTAATCTAATCAGAGAGATAGAAAACTTCAGTGTAATAATGACAAAGAAAATGACTTTGTTTCAGGCCATTTAAATGTCCCTTACTGCAAACATTCCAACAGAAGAGACTGAGTTTAGAGTCAGAGATGGGGTATTTGCTTTGAATTCAACAGCAAATGGGCCATTTTCTGTGTCTAAATTAAGATTCTCCCTTTTGGAGAGAGAGAGAGACAGACACCATCTAAGTCAAATGAACATTTGTGACATTTAATAAAGCAATTATATCTAAAGACCAGGGGCTTGAGGTAGAATAGACTGGTTAATGTTGTCTGGGAGAAGTCTCTCAATACAGGAGTGATGCTTCTCTGCAGGATCCTGCTGACCTTGAGCAGAGCCAAATTGCTACTGGAGAGCACCTTCTGTCAGTGCTATTGAAGTCAAAACCAAACCTGGACAAAAATCAGATTATTGTGTGTTTCTGTGCAGATATTTCCAAAGATCCTAAAGCTTTGCTGGCTCCCAGGCTCTGAAATGCTTCCCAGCATGGCCAGAGAGCCAAGCCAAGGGACCCTGCTTGGTGCTGGCTGTGTCAGGAGGGAGTTCTACACCTTGTACTGAGACCAGACCTGTGCTGGATAACTCAGTTCTGGCTTTGAGCAGCTCCAGAAGTTTGGAGTTGGACATTCAAATCATGCTGAGGTTCTTGGTTGACCATTCTGGAGATCAAAATCCTTGAATTAGCAGGAAAACAGGAGCAGAATGGTCACAAAATGAGCTTTGGTTCAGTTCTAGTGCTTTGTTGGGCCTCAAATTTGGGCTGGATGGAGCAGCTCAAAGCATGAGAAAGCCAAAAGTTTGGCTAACAGGAAACTTGCTGGTTTTCTGGGTGACACTCAGGTTTAATTTCACCCCAGATTTATCCTGTTCAGTCCATGCAGGGATGTGTGACCACAAGCACAGTCCAACCCCTGACTGCTGGGGTTGTGCAGACACAAGGAAATGATGTCCTGGTCATTTTAATTCAAAACCTTGGCAAGAAAGGCTTTTCCTGGGTGCCCTTGTTACTTGTTTGATGACCTGAGGTTCAGCCCTCACCCAAATCCAGCCAGAGGGTTCCATGCTTACCAGAATAGACTGAGGAACCTTCCTGGCCCTAAACTCACCCAGTGAGCCTCCAGATGTGTGAGATTTTTGCAGTTTGTGATGGAGGAGTCAATGTTGTTTCCACACTGAAATTTTCTTCAAAAATATCCTGATTCAGTGCCATGAAAATGCCCCTTCCAGTCAGAGGGCAATTTAAATCAATAAATACCACTATCATTTAATGACACTAAAAATCATTTCAGAAGAGAAGGTGAGCCAACACCAGCAGTCTTTTAAATTTAATGACCAATGAATAAAACCAGATAATCCCTGCATTTGACATAATCATTTATGTTTGATGCCATCCAATTATTTGTTAATAAACACAGACCTCACTGTTGTAATTTAATACTCTCAAACTATAGGTTAAGGTAGGGGTTACCTCTCTTTCAAGGCATTAAATGATTGACATTTTGCTTATAGAGGATTTTATTGCCCCAATAGTACCATTTTCAGGAGAGGTTTTCATAAGCTTCATTTGCATGTTGATTTTTTATAGCAATTATCAGTAAAAGGTCAAATATTTGCTTTATCTATATAATTCAATTTTAGAAATGCCTTTGGGATTCAAATTAACTCCCTTGTAATATCTTCATTGAAAAAGAAGATTAATTATGCTTACAAGAAACCTAATTTGGCTTATCAGACCTTTAATGTTACAGAGATCGTTAATGCATTTAAATTTAGGATTAGTAGAGTGATCTGGTTCCATTATTTTGGTGACTTTAATATTTGTCATTATTTTTATGCATACAGTTGCTTTTCCCTAAAGTGAAGTTATAATGTCTATTATAAAGGAAATAAACATTATATATTGACCTTGGTAATTATGCTTCTGGTTTTCAAGAGTGCATAAAAAGATGTATTTGTGACGCACATATAAATTCAGAGTTCCTGTGTTAAGTGGAGTCAGGGTGGTAATGCTTCCAGATCCATCTCTGCAGGAGGATTTGGCAGGAGGATTCGGGGACCCCCAGGAGGAATTCCTGAGCTCCTGCCCCATCCCTTGCACCCCTGCAGGAGCTGCTGCCCTGGAGCCTCTGCTCTTCATGGAATCCCAGAATGGTTTGGCTTGGAAGGGACGTTAAAGATTTTCTCCATCCCACCCCTGCCATGTGCAGGGACACCTCCCACTGTCCCAGGCTGCTCCAAGCCCCAATGTCCAGCCTGGCCTTGGACATTTTCAGGGATCCAGGGGCAGCCACAGCTGCTCTGGGCACCCTGTGCCAGGGCCTTGCCATATGGAAAAATGATTTCCCAATATCTAATCTAAATATCTAATCTAAACCTACTGTCAGTCTGAAGCCATTCACCCTTGTCCTGTCACTGCACTGACTCTGTTGGGAGCAGAATCAGAGAAGCAGGGAGTGTTTTGGAGAATGCTGCAGGCCTGGGTTCACCTCACCTGCTTAAAAACACCCCAAACCCCCCTGGTTTCTTCCCTGGATTTTGCTCCCTCCAGAACACTGCCACCCTGATTTTGTGGGGGGCTGCAGGCACTCACTGTGCTGCCCACACAGGGACAAACTGGGAGTGCTCCAAAGCAGGTACTGCTGGATAAACCTGTGCAGTAATAAACTCATATCACTGCTCTCCCACTTGTCTCCTTCCTGCCTTTGCTCTGCTCTGGCTGTTGATATGGGATGTGATTTTTCATGCCATGCTGATTGCCTGGATCTGGGGTTATTTACGCCGGGCTAATTGCTGTGGTATCGCAGTGCTCATGCTAAGATAATCACCATGGTATTGGATTATTCATACTGAGCTCTCTGCTGTGGTGTTGGCTTGTTGCTGTTGAGCTCCTTGCTGGGGTATTGTGTTATTCATGCCATGCTTGTAGCTGTGGTGTGGGGCTGTTTATCTTATGCTTATCCCTGTGATATCTGATTAAACTGATTAAACCAGTTGCTCTTTTAGTAGGCGATTCTGCTGTCTCTGATCTGGTATCAGAGAGGAAAATCAGCCCCTTCTCTGCTCTCCAGGCCTGGTTCACATTGAGATTTTCTTTTGGTTGACCTTCCACAAAGCCCCCTGTCTGCCTAAGTCCAGAAGAGAATTTGGATCTGGGGTTTGCACAGGCAGTGAAGTCGTGTGAGAGCTGTCAGGGCTCTTTTGAACCATCTCTGTCTCTCTTCAGACACTCCTTGAGTAACCACTGCATTCCAAGCCCATTTTGTAAGGGATGGCCCTTTGGAGCCTCTCTGAGTGACCAGGTTGTTCCATCCTGGAGCAAACAGAGACATTTGACATGGTCATTTTCCTCCTGCAGCTCTGCAAATGCAGCAGTTGGAGGGAACATGGATTTGCTCTTTTGTAAATGGGTGATGCTCTCTTGGAAAATGGTTTTGACTAGCAGGACTGTGACTGGGACCTGCCTGATGCCTTGAGATATCAGCACAGGTAACACCAGCCCGAGTCACTGTGGCCACCAAAAGCCACTGAACCCTTCCTGGAAGGCACAAGTCTCTCCAGTCCTGCCCTCTCCTTGGCTTGGAAAGCCTCACTGATTAGCCCCAGCTCAATGCCTGACTTTGGGAAGTGATGGATTTCTTCCCTAATCGATGTGCCCAAGGTCACACAGCAAGATTCAACCCCTGCTATGCTCAGTGTGTCCCCTCAGCCTCTCACATTCTTTGCCCCAGCTTCCACTGTGACTGCTCATCTCTGCCACTTACACACAAATAAAAAAGCTCAGCTTAGTGGCACCTGCCTTTCTTTGTGTCTAGGGTTTATTTTGTGACTCAGTACTATCTATGTTTCAATACTGCAGATTTAAAGGTGCTTAATACATCACAAAAAATAAATCACTGCAAGAAACAACCACTGATGTTAGCTTAGGAGAAAATCTTTAAAGGTGTTTTTTGTTTTGCCACCAGAATGCTGCTATGTATTATTCATTACAGCCTCTGAGATTTAATTATTATTAGTGCTACTGATGATTGCTAGAAAAATAAACGGTAGCAGAAGGTGTCCGTCATTGTGTGAAGGGCATCTATATGTTGTAGAACTCACTGTACCCATTTGCATTAATCTCATTAGCTGCTCACAAGGCTGAGCTGGGGAATTGAAGGCAGGGGACACACATGCCCTGCCTGTTCTGCTCTCTGTGCTCACCTGGGCTCTGGAGCACAGCCCTGAGTTTATCAGCTCCACCTCTGGCTTTCTGCCCGCAGGTCTCTGTACCCAGGGCTCCCTCTGTGCGGCTGCTCCATCATTTTCAGCCCCCTGGGCTGCCCTGCCCTCCCCTCCCAGTCTCACCTGCAGCCCTGAGCACTCGTGACAGGGAGGATGAAGATGTGTTAGGAACGACACTGAGATCTGCCTGGTGCCTTGGGGCAAACGCAGGAGAGCTGCTGGAGTGAGTTCAAGAGGAAATCTTGATTCAGCAGGAAGCAATGCCTTTCAGCCTGCCCTGAACAAGACACACGGCCTGGCAGGTGGAGCATCCAAAGGCTCTGCCATTCCCTGCTCCCTCCCAGCCCCAGTCACCGAGATTCAGAGATAACCCGTGTTTTATTCACTGTAACTCAGTGCAGTACCACCCATTATCACACCAGCCACACAAACAGCATCCTGCAGCCTTTCCCGGGACTGCACAGCACGTGTGGAGATGCTGTGCCAGGAGCTGTGGGGGTGAGGGAGGGAGTGGCACACCTTTTATCCCTCCCTGCATCCCCCCCTCTCACTCTCCCCAAGCCCTGTAGGAAGCTGGAAGTCTCTCTGCTGGCACCTAATTTACCCACTGCCTTGGAAAGCTCATTAATTGCCTGCTAGATCTTGCATGGCCTCTCTTAGAGGTGCCTGAACTGTGAGTGATCTCTGTGCAAAGGTTTTGACAGAATGCTGCAGACACTTTGCCTTTCCATTTTGTACCTCTGACATCCCCAGCTCCACACTTGGGGCTCTCATTAGAGACCAGAGGCAGGGGAGAGGAACGTGAGTGTTTTAGGCTTAAATTCAATCTCTGCCCCTTCACTCTTGAGTGACCTTGCTAAATCACTGGATCTTTTGAAGATTCAATGTCTCCATCTGCTCAGTTACCAGTTGTGCCAGGCTGAGCATACCAGAGATATGAGATCTGTTTTCTCCTCTTTAATCCCCATTTCTTTTCCCTTCTTAAAAGCGTGCCCACGAAGGGAACAAAGTGAAGGCTGGGAGAACAGCCAGGAGGCTCCCATAGATCAGGAAATGTGTCCCCTAAGATGGACATGTAGATGGAAATAGGTCCAAGAATGTGCAGTCTCCGACCACAGAGGCTGAACAATGTCCAGTGCCATCCAGAAACCTACAAGGCTCCAGAGAAGGGAAGTGTGCTCAAGCAACGAGTTTTGCACTCCTGCTCCTGCTGTCAGAGGAATGCTTTCACTGCACAGGGGCACACCTAAAGAGAAGAAGCAGGGGCTGGATGTTTCAGAAGGAAACAACAGCCCAGATGATGGGAGAGCAGGGCAGAACAGAGCCAGGTGTCAGTCAGGGAGGGGGGTACAGGAGAGGTTTGGGGCCCTTCATTTGCAAGAGAGAACTTGAAGGCAAAGACAAGAATTGAAATCTTGGCCAGGTCAGTGTCTCTATGCAAAGCAGACACAAAGTTTGATACTATTTATTTTGGGTGATTATAGATGCAAAGTCTCCACTTACTTGTGTGCAGATGTGGACATAGATTGTCCAGCTTCTGCACTGGCCCAAATATTTGGATTCAGCTTTCTCCTTTCTATACTTTATGTTTTACTGTCTTGGCTGCTCTCTTTAGCCACTCCAGTGGCAACATAAAATCTTTGCTGGGTTTTACATTACCCTTACATGTGCAAACCAACAGCTGCCTTCAGCAAAAACTGAATGAAGACCTCAGGATTTAACCCAGCAGTTCTCTACCCCAGCTCTGGGGACCTGCAGTGAGAGGCAGCAGAACTGGGGTGATTTTCCAAGGGGAGCACGGGAGGATGGCTCTCAGTGCTTCCCTGTGGCAGCCACTCTGTCCTCAGAGCCACAACGCCCAAGATCCTGCCTGGGATTTATTTGTGTGTTTAAAGGCTGGAGCTAATCTCATAAATGAATGTGTAAAGTGCTGGACATTTCCTCTCGGATTGTTGAAACCATATGGTCATGGGGCCACGGAGGGGGTTTCTCTGATTGCAATGCAGAAATATGCATTACATCTAAATTGACACCGAAAACTGACTGGAGCCTGGTATTAGAGAAGATTAAATTAACCCCCAGCAATAGCACCATATTACAAAAATGGTTAGATCTTAATAAATTGAAAATGATAACAGTGGCAAAAGCTGTACATTTTCCCTCGTGTTCCTTTATTGCTGTAACTCTTCTTTCCAGTTTGTTGCTTCCGTGGGTTTTATTAGCACATTTCAGTGGAGTAGATTTGCTCTGAAGTGATAAAAGCCGACTGTAATCAGAAAGCTTTATGTTATCTGCAGCAAACAATGGTAAATGCCACCTGAGAAGGGCTCTGCTCAATGCCTTCATTACTGTGATTAGTCTAAGATAGCAGCAAACTCCAAAGCCACTGATAACAGACTTTGTTAGGAACACAATAAACACTGAACACCCCGCACTCCAACCCGGGAGGAGACAGCTCCCAGCGCTCTGGGGCTGTGGGATGTGCACACCTGGCAGTGCTAACCAGCTGTTCTCACCTGTGGGTGTGGATCCATCCACTCTCTCCCAACTGGAAACAACCTGGGTCCCACTGTATGGGTGGGGATCAAACTCTGGTTCAGCAAAGCACAGCTCTAATAGCCCTGAAATACTGTGAGAAGGAATTCTGAGAAAAGATCCAGGTTGTTCTGGGCCCTTACCAATCCTGGAACCTTACCTTACCAATCCTGGAACCTCACCTTACCAATCCTGGAACCTCACCTTACCAATTCTGGAACCTTACCTTACCAATTCTGGAACCTCACCTTACCAATTCTGGAACCTCACCTTACCAATCCTGGAACCTCACCTTACCAATTCTGGAACCTCACCTTACCAATTCTGGAACCTCACCTTACCAATTCTGGAACCTTACCTTACCAGTGTCCAGTGTAAGAGAAAATGGCCAGGCGTTTCCTCGCTCATCTACATAGCTGCTGGCTTGGGAGAAATTATCAGCAAATACTGGTTTTACTTTGGGGATAAAAGCCTTACAGGCTCATGTGTCTCCTTCAGACTGGTGCTCTAAACTAAATGTCACCAAGTCTCGGCTGAAAGCTGAAATTTCCAGTGACACAAGCTGGTTAGACACATCAAGGTTCTTCCAAACTTACTATTTTTTGCATATTTCTTTGACATGTTTGATTGCAAGCCCCTGGATAAATAGTGCTGTCCTTTGCTCATCCTGGACATAGAGGAGGACAGGATTTGACTGCTGCAGAACATTACTCTGATCCTCTGCAAGAGGGAAAATTTTACACCTGGAGATTAGGTTTGAAATGAAGCGAGGTGTGCAGCTATATAACCCTAATAAATGTTGTTTCTCCTTTTGGAAAACCTTTTTTTTTAGTAGCATCCATGTCAATACAGTAAGGTTTTCTGGAAGGCTTTTTCTTGGTGTGGATTTTTGTGGCTTTTTTTTTTTGTTTTTTGGCTGAAAGCCACAATCATTCCAGGTGAAAGCATTGTTGTCTTGGTTTATAGAAAATGTGGTTAAATGTGGTTTGGCTCTGGAGGAAAATAGAAATCACCAACAGAGAAACTTCCTGAATGGACACCCAGTCCCAGAGGGCCCCTGGGAGCTGTGGCAGGGATGGGAGCACACCCAGGGTCTGGCACGTGCCCATGTGGCAGCCAAGGCTTGGCTGGGGAGCCCTGTGGCCACAGGGAGAGGGAACAGAAGCCAGCAGGGCTATCCCTCTCCTCAACTCTGCAACAATCTTCCAGTGTAAAAATACTCCAACTTCCAGCAAGAAAAATTAATTTTGTGCAGAATTTCCAAACACAGAGTTAATATTTCCATAAAGCAGATAAATCTCATTGAAACACCCCTTGCAAAATCAGCAGTCAAAGCCTTTTGGAGAAAAATCAGCTCAGACAGAAATATTGTGCTCAGACTTAGCTCTGAGCTGCTGGGAAGTGTTTTCCCTCAGCCAAGGGAGCAGCATTTTGCTTTCCAGGGGTTTGCACCCTCGCTGCAGGTAGCCAGGGGCTGTGCCTATGTGTCCAGCATGGCACATCACCCCCTGAAATACACTCACCCCCCTGTCCTGTTGACAAATGCAAAAGGCAGAAATCTTAAATGGATCCGAGAACAGCAATCCTGCTGCCAAAAGCTTAGTTTTGAAGCGTTTGACATTTTGTACCCGAGTTGAGCAAATAATTCATCTGATTAATGTAGTTTCCTCCCCGTCCACGAGTTGTTCAGGAGCTGTTGCTGAGATTTGCTCCAATTCATTTGTTATCTCAAGTTCCTGCCTGGGTCTGCAGCTTGTGCATGGGCAGTTTGTTATGAACAGCCACAAAACTCAGAGCTGTGCTGATTGCTCTTGATGGGGAATACGTGGCAGGATATTGTTTTGGCTCTCTGATGGGGTGATCTAACCCTTAGAATTCAACTTCTGATGCGACTGCAAGTGAAATTTGTTGCCTATAAATAGTCTTTGCTCTTTGTCTTAAGGTCATTGCAGCTGTGGACACTTCTGCCAGCTCCCAGAACTGCTAAACAGGGTGGTAAAGGCTTGTCCTGGTGTCCAGTCTGGCCATGTCACCAGGCTGTAGGAACAGCATTCCCCAGCTCCACATCCACACAGAAACCTCAACAACAGACTCCTTTAAAAATGCCCAAAAAAGATTTGAGGACCATGAACTGGTGGAGAACATTTCTACTCACCCATGTGGCATTAATAAGTGGGGCCTTGGAAACAAACAATTGGGGTTTTAACGTAGCAAAATCCCATGAAGAAATATTTAAATAAAAAAAATCATCAGATTTTTCAAGAGAGAGACTATTTTTGTTATTTACTCTTCTCCCCCAGTTTTACAACTACTAACTGATGGACCAAATCTCCACCCCAAAAATAGTTTTCCACAACAAACTAAGGAGTAATCCATGTGGTAGGAGGAATCACAGCACTGTACTTGTGTGCAGTACAGCATCAAAGTAGGAATTTGTGTAATTGTGGGGTTTGTATGATTGAGATGTTTTAGACTTGGGCTGGAGGGCTCACCTCATTGTTCAACACTCAGCAAACAGTTTTATAACATTACATCCATATTTTTCTGCTTTCTAAGGATAATTTCCATTACTTTGTTTATGCTTTCAGTAGCACTTGGCACGTCCTGCTGATCTGTGCATTCCTACAAGGCTCAGGGTAGGGGGGTCTCGGCTGAGGGACTTTGCAATGGAGACAAGAAAGGAAAGGGAACTTCTGATCTGTGGAAAATTCTGACATTTTGAAACAAATAACTATTGCAGAGCATGATGAATGGTCACACTTGTGAAGTTCTATGCCAATTTATTTGTCAGGAGTCTTGGTTCAGTGCCATCAAGACATGTTTTTTCAATAATGTCCAATTGCTTTAGTTTGGCCCTACTAAACCAAAATGAACAAAGTCCAAGGAAAAGCTGCTGACCTTTCAATTAAGATATGACAGATTATAGAAACCCCCTGCACTAGCTGCATTGCAATAAGAGTGCAAGGAGAAGCTTCAGTGGATTAAAAGCAGGAATGTTTTCCCTTCTGAGAAGTGAGTTGAATTTGGGTGATGCCTGAGAAGGGACCCCTGGTGTGTCTGTGTGCCCCAGGTGGGAGAGGCAGCACCTGGATCCCCAGAGCTCCACAGAGAATCATCCTTAAAAGGTAAATTAGTTCTTTTTCTTCACCTTTTTTTTTGTCTTTAATTTTTCAAGGTCCTATTTCTTTGCTTCACTAACTGATATTTTTCATACCCAGGGAGGTAACACACCACAGGCATTAAAACTCGGCAGCATCCAAAGCCACTGAGGAGCATCTCCCTCTCACAGGATTCAGTGGGACTTCATGGAGCCATGGGGCCTTTCCAGTGCAGCTGGGTTTGTACCCAGAAGGAGAGAAGGTGTTTCAGGCTGCTCTGGCCATGTGGGGATGATTTCTGTGAAAAGTCACAGCTGGACTCATTCTATAGCAAGAACAAATCCTGCCTGCTGAACAAAAAATCCCAGTGATCACACAGGGTGTTACATGCACAGTGTCCCTCCACCTGCTGTGTGTTACTCTCTTGCTCTGTGATGGCACTAATACAAAGAAATCTCATCTGAAATTTTTTATTGCTTGTGAGGGAGATAAAAAAAATCCCTTGAAGACTCTGCTCGAGGTGGATCAGAGTATTTCATAAAACCCAAGTCACAAGGCATTTAAATAGTTTGGCATATATCTTAATTCACATTCACAGTCAATTATACAGAGGAATGGCACTTGTACTTATTGAAATCACCTGACACCTCTCATTAGAAAAACACTGATGGCAGTTGGTTATAATTTTGCCAAACCTTGGGCTGGAATTTTCTGTGCCACCAGTTTTCCTGAGGCAGTTTTGCATCTGCTCCTTCTGCTGTAAAATATTAGAAAATACACTTCTGAAATATAAACCAAGCAAGTACACCTCTGCTCCTGCCACTCCAGTAAGGAAATTCTGGGTTTTCCCTGTGTGATGAGGCTGTCTGTGAACATCCCAAGGGTCGGCGTGCCAGTGGCAGAGCAGGAACCAAGAGCCCAGGTCATGGAGGAGGATCCCACTGTCACAGGGAACAAAATGTGTTTGCTGCAGACCTGTCATGGCTTAAGCAGGGCATGTAAAATGAGTGGGGTTTTAAAAATGCTTCTATTCAGGGGGAAGCAGTGCTAAGTGATGGCATTGTGAGTCCTTGCTGGCACGGTGGGATGTGAGGTGCTGAGGGACACCCCACCTCTCTGCCTCCTGCTGCTTCTTGTCACACACAGGTGGGTGCAGAGCAAATGCCATGAAGGACCCGGGAGGCTCTTTAGGAAATGGAACCCTTCTACTTGTCCAACTGCAATTAGAATTTAAAATGTGGCCTGTGTTTGAAGGGTGGTTAGAATGAAGTGCTTGGGAACAGGTTAAGTAAAGCTAAATAATGCAAAGCCAAAAAATTTTGTTACACTGTGTTCTGGATGGAAATATTTTCATCCTCCCCCAAAAATACCCACTGAAAAAACCCCAACTCCAGAGCACTGTCTCAGTTTCTCTTGTTTTCCTGCTCTCTCCAGCTCCCCTTGCCTGCCTGACTCCCCCCTGCTTGTTTCTGGAGTGCCTTTATCAAACCAAGAGGCTCTGCCTCTTCCCTTTGAGGTCCTCATTGCCTCCTTGTTGAGCACACTTTGAACAATAGCTCTCTAATTGCTCTTCAGAGAAAATTCGTGAACAACTTGGAAGGGCCCTCTGGCTGTTTCAGGGACTGTTTTCAGCAGAGGTTGTCTTTTACACCGAGTTGCTGTTTCTCTGTGAGCTGTGTCAGTGTCAGCCTTTTCATTGTGGGGACGTGCAGCTCCTAAAACAGCCCGCGTGGAGCACCAGGGCTGGAGACTGCCAGAGGAGAAGATGCCACATTTTCCTTCAGCTGACCTTGGAACTGCTAAATGAAGGCACTCCGGAGAATCTCCCGGGCACAGGATGTTCTCCTTTGATCAGGACATGAAAGGACACGGTGTCTCTCTAATATCTGATGGGGCGATCAATCATCCCCACGCAGATTGAGAAGTGCCACTCTGTTGTTTCACCACCTTTGTCTGACCTTGGAAAACTCCTCCTAAGTGCTGAGAGGAAATGTCACGGAGCTGCTGTCATTAGAGTTCTGTGATTAGGTGACCAAATCAAAAGGAAAAGGGTTTTCGGATGGGAAAACTGAAATGAATCGTCTTTAACAATTTCCTGCAATGGAAAAGGGGAGTTAAAATTCCTCCTCAGTCAATTAAAAAACCCCTCAGGCTGATTGATTTTGGAAAGCTCTGTTTAATACCTGCATATTTAAGTTTAAATTTGATGAGGCTAGATTTAGACTGGAAACGTTATTCCAAACAAATCCCCTTACAGTATTTTAACGCATTAATCCTAAGTATACAGTAATCTGTAATAAATTCCCTGATCCTTATATGAATTTGGTGCCTCTATAAAGTTCGCAACAAGGCAAGTTTTGGCTTCAGAGGGCTGTGAAAAAGCCTCTGCCAATGGAGTATTTCTCCCAATTCCACTGGAGGTCAGTGCAGCCCTACAGTTCTGCTGGCACAATTGTCCTTTCCACTCTGCTCCTGTGCTACAGCTGAGCACAAACCCCTGTAGAGCTGTTTTTAAACTAGATTTGTGTAGTAATAAATACAGCCTTAAGAACCGTGTTTCGTGGTTATATTTGGAACATCCTAGCAGGATGTGAGAATCGCAACTCGTTTGGGTGTTGGTGGAGTTTTTTTCCCTTTCTTGTTATTGTGGCAGGTGTTTTTCAAGCGCTCAGGGTGATTTTTTTTTTTTTTCTTGTAAGAGTAAAATTACTTGGAATGCAAAAGTAGAAGATTTTGTGACATGTTTTTGCAGCTCCAGAGAAAAACACATCTTTGAGTTCCCAGCCTGTCAGAGGAGCGAGGTAGGTGTAGTCCAGCATGTGTCCTGTGCACTCAGGGGCTCTGGATCACATTTTTCGTAGGATTTAAGTGTGAAGTTGCTCAGGTGGATGCTTTCCTCTCTTTGCTTTCCTGATCTTCATCCCCTTTTCTGGTGTAGGGCATTCACACACCACCCTCACCCCTCCCAACTGTGCAGATCTACCTGAGCGAGCTCCAAATCATCCCCTGTGGGAGAAGGTGAGTGAAAGAACCTCAAAAAGCAGCCAGCTAAACCTGGGCCAAGCGGTTTAGAGTTATTCCAGACAGGCTGTTGGGGCTGTGGGTGAGGCCCCAGCCTTGCTGCACGCCTGGCTCTGTGGGGAACACGCTGCTCCTCTGACACGAGCACAGAATTCCTGGCACACCGTGGGTCTCCAGCCAAAATCCTAATCCTACAGCCCTGCAGGACTGAACATCACAGGCAGAGATGCCAAAACAGGAGAGCAAGAAAGAACAAAGAAGGGAAATCTGAGTGCTGGGAAGCACAACAGAAGTTTTGTGTGAGTGGTTGGTGCATGTGGGCTGTGCCACAGGAGGGAGGGGGACAACACCGAGCAGACACCACAAAGAGAAGAAGAAGGGAAGGTTGTGTTCCCAAACATGACCTGCTGCAAGCAGGATTGATGTGGTCCAGTTCAGCCAGCTGGGCCAGTCCTGCTTCAGAAAACCCAGCCATGGCCAGGCAGGTGCCAGGGACCAGGGACCCTGAGCCCTGGGCAGGGCTAGGCTTTGCCAGGCTGTCAGTGATGTGTCTGCCTGCTGCCCAGCACAGAGGAGGAGGAAGGTGGAAGATTTATCCCCTTCTCTGCTCTCAGAGGCTGGCTGGGAGCAGCCTGGGCACAGCCTGTGTGTTTGCTGCAAAGGCAGAGTGCAAAGAGCAGGATGTTTCTGCCCTTGGGGTCTTCAGGCAGGTCCCCAATCCAAAGTTTTATGTTTCTGTTCCAGGTACTTTGCTCCTGCTCATTGATTTACTTTTCAGCTGCACTGCCCAGAGAGCTCATTAGGAGAAGGGGCTGCAAACCTCGATTCCTGCCCACCCCCAGGCAAAGGAATGACTCAAATCTTCAGATTTGTATCCTTCCTTCCTTCCCTGAAGGGATATTGGGGTGGAAGCTCTCTTGGCTGAGCTGGCCATAGAGGACACTGTGTCCAGGATGTTCAGGTCCCGGTTTAATTCAGTGTGCATTTAGCTGAGTCAAAGCAATGTTGGCAGAGCACGAGATGATCAGGCTCAGCCTCCTTGACACACTCAAACACAGAGATTTCCAAACACGCTGCTTCCACTGTGGAGGATTTCTTGTGCAGCAGCAATCTCATAAAGGAAATGCTGACAGCTGTATCCACTGGTTAATTTAAAACTCAGCTGGAACAAGACCTGGGCAAAATATTATTGTGAAGTGACTCTCATTCGCTGTTGTTCCATTACTGAAGCAACAAGTCCTACCACAGGCTGCCCTCCCCGTGTCCTTGTACCCTGACTTAATTTCCCTCTTGGCTCCTGCAGTAATATCCTTCTGCACCAGAAAGTCACAGCACCGTCCCCCTCCTGCTCTGAGCCTGCTCCTGCTTGTGTATTTTGCATGCACAGACCCTTTCCTTCAGGAGGGCTGGGGATGCCTCAGGGAGGTTTCTTGTGCCCCTGATTTGGCAGCTCCCTCCCATCCCCACCGTCCCAGCCCATGGTGGGTGGCATAAGAAGCTCACAGCCTCTTCTCCTGCTTTTCCTGCCCAGCTCACAGCTGCATTTAGGCTCTCTGGGGAGCAATCCAGAGGGTTCCCAACCCCATTCCTTACCCCTTCACTCCCTATCTCCCTAGGACCATCCCACCTACCAGGGCCATATTTCCCCCAAATAAAGGAACCTCTGCTGAGTGAGAGACCCCCTCTCCCACTCTTCCAGCAGCAGCATTTTCTCTTCTAAATCCTGTGATTTCCATGTCTTTCTCATGCTTTCATTCAGCAAAAAAGGCTCTTTATAGGCCAGAACTAGGAAAGCTGGAAATGTTGCCTTTGTTTTTAGAATTAACAAGTCTTTCTTCCAAGTGATTTTGTACAATATATGCTTTATAGTTCTCTACCCCCTCCATGACTTATTTTATGCTAATAGTTCCCCAAGTATTATTAATTAGATTTTTTTTTAAGTAAGAGAAAGTTCTTGAAAGTTAATTAAAAGTTCCACGCAGTAATTGTGCAAAAGTAGCTTTTCCATTCTAAAAATTAAACCTCTGTAATTAAAATCCGATATTCATTTAAAGATTCAAATGGGGTGTTTATGACTCATTTGTTTTTATTTATTTTTTTGCCACTTTGGGAGTGTAATTGCTCCAGCAGAGGAAAATCAATTCCAGCCCTGGAGCTTCCATGCCTTCTGTCCCCTCTCTGGGAAATAGGACACTCCCCTCAGCCCGATTATGTCATCCAGGGAGTGACTGAGTCAGGAACAGAGGGACAGGGACTCGTGTTTGCACATATCTTGATCTCTTCCCCTAACAGCCTGTCACATTTTTTCTTTCCCTAGGATGTAAAAAATTTGTTGTCTTGTTATCTCAAGGCTGGAATATAGATTTCAGAAGCTTATCAGCATCTCATATTTGCCAGCAAGAGGCTACTTACTGCACATTCAAATAACACCCAGGCTGGAAATCCAAAAATAAAGCTCAGCAGGACTGGGAGGAGAGTTTGGGTGCTGGAGAAGTGTGAAGGTTTGGATCTTTCCCTTGGCCCTGTGCTCTGGATGAATGGAGGGCGAGAAAGCCCCATGGCCAAGGCTGTGTTTCTGTGTTTCCACCACTGGAGTGCTCGAAGAGATGTGGAAGAAGGAGGATCAAGCTTTTCAAAAGTGAATTTTGTGTAATGATCCAACTGCAGCCACGAGGCAAGGGACGTGATTTTCCTGCTTTGCATTTCTTGCACACCAAGCCTGCTCAAGGAAGCCCAGGTGGCTGTGCATGCCAAGGGATGTCTTTGGACACTCAAAAATCCAAGTGTAACACCATGCTGAAAAAATACAAGATGCCCAAGCCTGGGCAACGTCCTCTAATTAATGGTAACTAATTATGACCTCCCTCTCTTGGCCCTAGAAGTGTCCCAGCCTTAGTGGCTCATGTGCAGAGCAAGGTGAGAACCAGCTTTGTGTGTTCCAGAGCTCAGTGCTGAGTACATGTACATAATCACCATAAAGTTATTAATTATTGTGCTCAGCAGATATCACCCATTCCTCTTGGAATGGCTTTTGCCTCTCTGAAATGCACAGCATGCCAATAGAACAAGAGAGTGGTGTAATAACCAGCATATAATTAATAATTATCAATAACGAATGCATAATCAAGAGAGAACACCTCGTGCTGTGTTTAGGAAATGGCTGGGCCCCTCTTTGGGCCACAGGATTATTAAGAGCTATTTTTACTGAACAACTATTTTGGGAGCACCAGAGTCACAAGAAGGAGAAGGAAAATTTTCTTGAAATCTAAAAGGAGTCCATAGAAATTAATTCAAAACTTTTAAAACCTGGAAACATTTAGGTCAACTGCACAAACAAAGGCTTTAGCAGCAGAGAGAGTGCTGTGAAAAAACAGCAAACTCCAGTAATACAAGTGTCACCCACAGAAATAATCAAGAATAAACAAAATCCTTGTTGAATTAGCACAGAGGGAGAGCTCAATTGTCCTTGGGCTGGACGAGAGGAGGAACTTTCCCAAGGATATTTTTTACTGTTCCAAGGCAGCAGAGCATCACACTGAGCCCCCCATCAAGATAAAGGCTATTCTTCTGGGATGGGATGTGAGAGTGCTGCAAGAGACAGCAGAGAAAGGAGCTCAGAGTCAGAGCAGGCAGGGGCAGAGCAGGGACTGTCACCTCAGCTCAGGGTGACAGTGGTACCCTGTTCCTGAGCCAGGAAAACACAAACCACACTGTCCTGCTGATGCTTTTGGGGCTAAAGACAGAGGCCAGACCAAATCAAGAGAATAAAAAGCAGTTCTATTTATTGAAGGCCCTTCAGGTACATTTAGGGCAGACAAAGCCCCCCAGGGGCTACACCCAAAATGGACAATGGGTCACAGGATTTCACACTTTTATAAGTTTGGTCCATTTGCACATTGGGGGTTAATCTTCCAAATACAGCTTCAGGTAATGAAGTCATTTACCCCAAGTTTGCCCCCCCCAAAACTCACTTTTGTTTCCATTTCTCAGAGCCTGAGGCAGTGAGGTGTCCTTGATTGCCAGCCTGGAGAGGAATTGTTGTGTCTGCCCAAAATGGGAAAGCAGCAGCTCACACAGTGTGTGGAGTTTAGAGTTATACACTAAAGAACTGCAGGATGACAAATATATGAAAAATATGAAAACTAAAATCCTGAGGCATCATTCTTCTCCTGGGGAGGTGCACAGCACCCCCAGCATCATCCCAAGCTGGCACAGGAGCCACCCATGCCTGCTGCAGCCCTGCTGAAGTGCTGGGTGTCCCATTTGCCCCAGGAACTGCCTTGTGCCACCTTGGCTCTGGTTCTGGCTGGCAATGGGCTGGACTGGACACTGCAGGGCAGTGGCAGAGGCATTTTAGCCCAAATCAGGTGCAAATCCCTGCAGCAGAACCCAGAGAGGTGGACTGATACTTACTACACCCAACTTTAGCCCTTTCAGGGCTGCATTTGCCTCCAGAAATGCCTCCAGAGAGTGGCAGCTGTCCCCAGAAAGAGTCTGCAGAGGTACTCCAGGATTAGACACTGATTTTTGAGCATCACATTTAGGTCTGTTGAATCTCAGCCTTAAAATCCTTTCTGAGGTGATTTTGGAGAAGTCACTTCACAGCCCCAGACCTCAGGATGTCTCAGTGAGGCTGATATTTCTAAATTTTGAAAGAGATAATAACCATTCCTGAATATTAACCACTGTGTGCCAAGGACTCTGATAAAGAGAATTACAGAAATAAACCACTAGTTGATAACCAAATGCAAGAAGAAAAGAAAAAAAGTTATTATTCCCCCAGCATTATCTCTGTGCTCTGCACTAGTACATTTTAAGGCAATCTCAGCTGAAAAGATGAAGACATAGCCATCCTTATAAACAAGGATATTTCAGTCAATAGATAGAAAGCTCTAAAGAGTTCGAGCTTTGCTGAAGCACTGAGAGACTGAAGATTGAAAGAGGTAGGGAGAATTAATTAGGCTTCTGATATTATCCTGGTAAATAAAAGTAATAAGCAAATCTCTGAAAAGGAAGACCTGATTCATATTCAAACATTTACAGAATAAACAGCTGCTGATTCTCCTATCTAGCCCAGTCCTTATCCTTTAAGGCTGCAATAAGTGACCTCTTAATCCCGGGCAAAAGGCTGCACGAGCATCTGGAATTGAAAAAGAAAGCATATTTCCTTCACTATTCCAATTTCCACTCCATTTCAGTATAAAGTTGTTTGTGTCTCTTTTTTTTTTTTTTAAATTTTTTTTGGTCCCTTCAGCAACGAGCTTTTGATGATGAGATTTTGTGCATCTGAACACTTTTGCAGCTTTTTTCCCCCCTTCTCTAAATAGGAGCACTGCAGTCCTTCAGCTGGGTTATATCTCCATTGTACTGGCCATGCTCTTAAAGCACTTATAGCAGTAATTTCTGGGCATGATGGACAGACTCAGCAATAACCTGATCCTGCAATGCACTGAATAAACCCTTTAGCATTTAGCACATGGATGCTAATGTGCTGGGAAGTAATTGCTTAGAGGTTCCCAGCTTCAATATAATAATGCAGGGATTGCATTTATACAGCGGGCAGCAGAGGAAAAAGAATTATTATTGGCCAAACTTCCTCTCTCCCATTTTTATTAGCACAGCAGGAGAGAGGAGAAGGTAAACTCGAGGTGATCCCAGGTTCCCACGTCCCCTGAGCACCAGGGGTTGTGTGGGGATGCTTAAAACATGGAGAAATTCCACTGACTTCAGCCCATTTACTCTGATTTTACACCAACATTCCTGAGAGAAGGGCCTGGCCATTAATATCCTCCTTCACTACAGTAATGCTGAAACGAGTGAAAGATTAGAAAGCCAATGCTGGCTTGGCAAAAAAAAGTTAAAAAAAAAAGAGTAGCTTTACAGTAAATACATAAACATGCAGGCAGCAATTCCCTGGGTGAGCTCAGCTTAAAAAGAGCTCTATGGAGTTAGCAGGAGAACAAACTGTGCAGAAGCACCAAAGTTTTGTATTTCCACTTATGTGAGTAATTACTCCAGCCCTCATCAACATTTCTCTGACTAAATATCATTTATAAATTAAATATGCCTAAACTTTGAACGAAAACTAATTTAGGTATTTATTATTAAAAACTTTTTCCCTGGACACTTTGGACTCGTAAATGATTATTTAAGAGTTTTTCTGTATTTTTGCCATCACTTCTCCCCTTTCCTAAGCACTGCAAATGACTCCTTTGTAGCACACAGAGGGGGACCACCTGTAAGGTACAGAAATGCTGCTTGAAGACAATTTCTTTTTAAAATATTTGATTTTAGAGCTACCAAGAAAAAAAAAATTATTCACAGGGCCAAAATAAAATAAAAAGAACAGCTTTCCCAATCTATTATTAATACCAATAAATGGGAGCTGGCAGATTTAAAAGCCAAGATGTAATGCATTTTCCTGGAGCAGTGAGCCTTTAAACAAGTTGAAGTTATTGAGATTGTGTAGTAAAAACTGGTAAAACGAAATATCTTTTCGGATAGGATAATAAAGATGGGGTGTATTAACATCCCCTTCCTGGGAAGCACAGGGACAGAGGTGCTGGTGGCTGCTGGGCTTTATGGCCTGGGCTGGGGAAGGCTGGCAGGTGACTGCACAACCGCATCCTTCCAGCTCCCTCTGCAGCCTGGGAATCTGGGGGTGGGATTGAGGCAGAGCCATGGCCCTGCTCCTGGAAGGTCTCTCTCAGGAGGATTTTTATCCAGTGCCTCCAAGTGGGATTTCCTCTGCCTGGGTGGTGGGCTGAGCCTTATCTTGATGCCTTAGGATTTTAGTTTTTGTATTTTTCATATATTTGTAACCCTGCAGTTCTTTAGTGTATAACTCTAAACTCCATACACAGTGTGAGCTGCTGCTTTCCCATTTTGGGCAGACACAACAATTCCTCTCCAGGCTGGCAATCAAGGACACCTCACTGCCTCAGGCCTGAGAGATGGAAACAAAAGTGAGTTTTGGGGGGAGCAAACTTGGGGTAAATGACTTCATTACCTGAAGCTGTAACTGGAAGATTAACCCCCAATATTTATTTATTTTAGTGTCCTTTATAAAGTGGTGTCCTGCAAGCTTCTGCTGTAGTTTCACCTCCCCCCTGGGCAGTGCAGCACCACTGCCCTTGGTGTGCTCAGGGTAGAGGCTCAGCTCAGCTGCAGCAGCTCCTGCAGCTGCATCCAGGATGTGGAGTTTGCCACGAGCATCCTCCCTCTGCTTCCCGAGCTGCTCAGCTGCATGTTAAGAGCAAAACCAGCAATAATACATCTGTAACTGCTTGGGGAAAGAGCATTTTAAAGGTAAAGAAAGAGATTTAGGAAAGCAGGGAAAAAAATGAGCAGAGATAAGGCTGAGACAGTGCCAAAGAGATGGAATATACATCTCAGAGAAAATCTAAAAGCAGATCATTACCCAAAAAATACTAGCTGTAAGCAATGGTTTGTAGTGCAGAAGGAATATTTACCCACCAAGCTTTTGATAGTCTTTCTATTTCTTTCTTTTTCTTCCACACGGGAATAATTTTATTCCGAGGATGGAGTGGGGGTTTGGAGGTGGCAGTGGTTGGGTCTGGTGAATGATCCTAATCCTGCCCCTGCTCTTTGGGGCTCCCTGGCTCATTAACCCCTCTGTGCCTGGGGGCTGCTGTGCTGGGAGCTGCACACCCCAGAGGCAGGGAGTGCTTGAGCCAAAGGGTTTGTGTACACATGGGAAATCATTTGGATAACCAAGGACCAGCTGTTTGAGGTCATACCCAAAGTCTCTTTGAGCATCTCCTCCCTAACAGGGGGTGCTTTGAGCAGGGTATTTACAGAGTGCTCCCACTACTGCCTCAGCCCTTCGCTGCTCAGGGGCCTCTTTGACCCAGAAAAGGGATTTGTGCTAAAAAGCAAGAGATGGGCTGTGAATTTCAATTCTGTGGCATCTTTTCTTTTGCAGTTGGCATGCCTTATTCCTGTTTAGTTTAGCTCACTTTCAAGCAGATTAACCTAAACTGGTACACAGCACTCTTATTATAGGATAAGTGCTCACAGAGAGAGCTATTCAGGAATAATTATTCTGATTTAAACATTTCTGAATAATTCTATGCAAAGGCAAGTCCTGAACAGAGAGACAGTGGGTGGATGTGACATACAGATGGGGGAGCACAAGGAGCTGTAATACAGCGTACCGGTGTTCGTGCTGGAGTCCGTCTTCCAAATGTTAACACATCCAGCCAGGAGCAGAAACCCTCCAGGTGATCGATATATCCAATGAAAACTGAGGTGGTCATGGGGAATTCTGACCATTCGATATGCCCAGCTAGCTCCTCCTGAATGAGGCACAGAGCAAATACTCTCCTAAAATAATTTAGCAAATAGGTTTGAACAATAAACACAATCCAGAGAAATCTGCTTATGGGCGATTTGCAAACAGAAAGAAGGAGCAGCATTCTTTTAATGAGTGATCCATTATGAATTATTCACACAGCTCTAATTAACATTAAGATTCTTAATTTTTCCAGAAAGCCTTGCTGTAAGGATACTTTATGATTCCTTTGCATTTTCCACCTCCTCTGAGCTCTTCCAGACATTCAGGAAGAAACCCCCACCAGCCTCCTTTGGAAATGTCTTCATTTGGCAGGGGCTGAAATGAAGACACAGCAAACAATTTGGTGTTTTTCGCCTTCCACTCCTTCATAGCACAGTGCACATCAGCCCCTGCCACTGTCATCTGTGATAATTTGGGCAGTTTTTACACTGATGCAGAACAGCTCTGCAGGTGAGTGAAAGTGGTGATTTAGAGTATGCTCCAGTGTCACAGGGACATGAGATTTGTCCTTTATATCTTGTTTGGTGGTGGATTTCTTCAGCTATAATGGCAAAATGACCACTGTTATGCTTAAAGTCCAAATTGTCAATGATATTTTGGTGCTGAAAAACACTAAATACATGCCCAAATGGCCATGGCAACATAACACGCTATGAGCTGAAAATAAATTCAAGGGAAAATAGAATTTTCCCCATTTTTATATATACAAAACAAGTGTATCTACCTATATTCTTTTTACTACTGCTTTCCTGAAAACACAGAAGTCTCAGTGTGTAACAAATTCTCTCTTTTTGCAAATATTTAACTAAAGCAGCGATACCTTTTTAGTGACAGTATTCCCAACAATGGAAGCTGCACACTTTTGGTCTGGAATTACATTGAGAGTTATGAGTCAGCATTATCCACTTATTATGGTGGGAGGAGGCTCCTGTATTGCTATTTGAGCACAAAGATTTACACCACAGCCAAAATCAAATATGTGGAGAACACTGAGGTTAAAGACAGCCTTAATTCTGGCTTTATGGAAATTAAATGTTAGAGGTTTTCATTCCAGACGAGCTGGGCTAAAAATGAATCCTCATTAACAGAATGCTGTGATATACGGTTACATCTTCCTTGTTGGCCAGAATGTGCTGTCTCTGAATTTAGCTCAACAATTTCATATGGCATTTTCCTGCTCCCTCCTCCTCCTTCACAGTTCAAGAATAGGAATAGCTCTTACAGAAGGACAGAAGTTGTTTTTCATTAAAGTATCATAGTTTAGGGAAAAAACCCAACCTGATTCATCTGCTCTCCCTGGATGTCATTAAACACACTCAGCGTGCAGCATCTCTCAGGTGACATCCCCACCATCTTCTGAATCCTTCCCCCAGCTCTCGGGCTCCTGGCTCACCAGCACTTCCCTCCTGCCTTCTCATTTCCAAATCAAACACATCTTTATTAACCTCTGACTTTCCAGAGTAAAGCCCGAGGCTTCCCTGGGGAAATAAAAATCAAAGCCATGCCGTTATTGAAGAAATGTGTACAGCTGGTTAAAATGACGGTAAAATCTTGGAGAAAACCAAGGAGAAAAGGTCAGAAAACTTTAAAACCTGGGTGTGCACAGAGTCACAGTGTACCTGAGGAACAGCCTCGTTACACACAGCTGCCTGACAGGAATGGGGTGGTGATTAATTCTGATGGAGCTGAAGGTTATGATTTGTAACTATCAAACCCCTATCCAATAAAGTATTATTACTTTATTTGGAAACAATGTTTTTTATCTCTTGGCAAATCTGGGGCTCTATCCTTGCTGGGGATTCTCAGCAAGGTTGTGATGCAGCTGTGTGAATGGTACCAATTAAGAAACAAAAGACTTCCCAGAAGATCCAGTATTTAGAGACTCAAAACAATTCAGGCAGAAGTCTTTTCCCTGGGTTACTGAGGCAGAGTCATCAGGAGATTACATTCCAGCCTTACCTGGAAATTGAAATTATATAGAACCACTGTCCTTCCCCCCAGACTTAGTACAAGGGCAGAATGCAGCTGTCAAGGATGGAAAGTTTTTATATTGTGATCATCATCTTGGATACTTGGTGCCACGTATGGATTCAAGGCACTGGCTGTGCACTGCTGCCTTTTCACCACGCTGGGATTTTTAGGTGAATGTGGAGAGCCTCCAACCCTCACCTGTAACACATCTGTTACAGTCCAATTTCTGACTGGCAATGCCCAAATAAAGGTGTAAAAGAGATCATATGCCAAAGTCAATAGTATGGATTTTATTTGAGAGTAAATAGGAGAAAGAGAGAGAAAAAGCAAGAGAAAGAAATAGGAGGTGAGGTGGACAGAAAGAGAGTGACAGAGACAGATTAAAGAGAATATCACCACTGTGGATGCCACTGGTGCCCCAATGATCCTCTCCAGCTGGTCTTCTTGGTGGTGAGGGTCCCCTGGGAAGCAAGGAGAGCATGGAATCCAATGGATTAATGTAATCCACATTAATCAGGCCAGGTGGGAATGCCCAGGTACTCCCCTGGTGGGGGACAGCTGGACACTGTCTCTTGCAGCAGACGCTGGGTCTGTGCCACCACTTTGTGTCACATGCAGTCCCATGGTGCAAGGCCTCAGGGATGAGTCTGGGGAGCACTCTGGGGGTTTTTATGGATTATGGCACCCCCTCAGCTGCCTCCCATGTGAATGGCCTGTGGATGTTGCTGGGGGGTTTGGGGTTTCACAGCTGGGCTGGTTTGTGTAAGGGAGGATGGTGTCCAGTGCCTCTGACCAGGGGTTACACCACACACCCCAAACCTCCTCCCCCTGCCCTCAGCTGGGGTCTGTGCAAACCTGGCCTCTGTGTTCTGTGGTGTCCCCCACCCCAAACCCAGCCAGGGATGATTCTCAGCACAGCTGCTGGGTTTGGCTTTCTCATGGATGCATCCTTCTCCCTCAGCCCAAGATGACTGAGCAGTAGTGTCTCCTTTATCTTATCCACATGGCTGCACTCACAGCCCAAAGTTCCAGACAGGCCTCTTCAAGGAGGGGTGGGCTTCTGTGGCTGTAGCTTCTTGATAGAGTTTTTGCTGTAATAGGCAGAACTCCTTCATAACAATGTTTAAAGCATGAACCGTTTCAGTCCCTGACAAAGTGTTTGTAACAAGGAAGGCAAAGCATGAATTCAATGTGTTGACTTCAGTAGCTGTCAGCATTTGTAGCTGGGCAAGCCTTTATTGCTCACTCTGGGACCAAAGGCCACAGGGCTCAGGTCAGTGCACACAGGCAGATGCCTTTTATAGCACTGGAGTTGTTTTAATTCCTTCCCATTTTGCTGGGATATCCCAGGAGCTGATGTTGGGAGACACTGGTGTCTGTGCTGCCGTATCTCCTCTTGCTGTAATCCTGCAAGGAGGGACAGCAGCCGGGGCTCTGAGGGGCTGGCACCCACGGATTGATGTGGATGAGTGACCTGTCCAAAACTGCTTGGTGAGGACAGACTCCTCCAGGCTGGCATCCCTCCTGTCCTGCACTCAGATCCCACCACGACCCCCTGCTCAGACACTGCAGGCAGTGGTGCAGTGGCACAGTCCCAGGGTTCCCATATCTTTGTGCCTGTCACTGTGATCTGACTTGCAAGTAAAGGGAAGAAATCTCCCCTGGCTGCCTGCGGGGCGAGTCCTTCGGGTGCTCTTTGGCACCCGACTTGTTGGGTTGTTTTCTTCAATGAGCCAAGCAGCTAGTAGTTGTTAAAACAGTTGTTTATTGCAGAAGCACATCAGTCTCAAAGCAAAAGTCACAGGCACTAAAGTCCATGCTAAGTTTTGGTATAAAGTCCTAAACAGAAGCAGAAACAAAGCAAAAGCAAATGGCAAAAACAAATGCAAAAGCAATGGCAAAAAGTCATGGCAAAAAGCACCAGCTCTCCCCAATATACATTCTTATATAGAAACTTTCCAACAAGCTAAGACACAAACTCGGACACTATTTCTTAACCTATTAGAATTCTAGTTTCTTAGCATGCCAGGCTATGTATAAACGATGTATATTGTCTATCTTGTTCTATCTGAAAAATGTAAGCAATATTCTTATTATAGCTTTATTATGTCTAAAACTAGGTTCTTGGAGCCTCTACGGAACCTCTAGTATCTAAGACTATGTTTTTCAACCTTCAGTAGGACTTGAACTTTTACACTGGAATTTAAGACCTTTTACTCACTAAAAGCACTTAAAACTCATTCTACTTACTTATTTGCTTGCTTGCTTACGCTAAAAAACTTATACCTCTGCTTTATGTGTGAGTGGCTTAACATACTTCAATCCATCTAAAGGCTTTAATTCAACCCCTGCACTCTGATTTGTCTCTGAAGAATTCAGAGAGACTCTTGACCCACTGGCTCCAACAGCTGCCCCTCCCTGGGTGTGCAGCACAGGTCCTGGCAGCTCCTGTGCTGCCTGGCTGAGTCCTGGCTGAGCCTCTCCTCCTGCCTGAACTGCCGTGCTAAATCAGGATTAAACTACAGTCTCTGCTGCATCATAAAACCTTTAGCTCCTTAGCGCCAGTGGAGAGGCAATAGCACTCTGAGCCTCATCAGGAATGGTTTCCTCTTACAGATGTTCACTGACCGTAACTCCCCACAGCCTCTTCCCTCCCCTGCTCCTGCACACAGCCAGCGCTGCACTCGGAGGACAAGTGATGCTACAATGAAGAGGTTGAAGGTTTTTTTTTTCCTTTTTGAATAAAATAGACAGCAGTCCATAAATCTAGTCCTCCTGCCTGATCGTTGCTCCCCTCTGTTTCCCTCTGGCATTGTCAGAAAGTGGCTCTTGGAACAGCCTCTTAAAAATGTATCGGCGAGAAGAAGGGAAATTGTTCTCGGAGACAACAATGCTGTACACATATTTGTATATTTATTCTGGAGATCAAATTGATAACAACAGGTCCCTTCATGGCTGCTGATTTATCTGCTGAGCAGGTATCTGTGCCTTATGCAGCGCGTGGCCATAACTGTCATGGCTGATACAGGGATAAGATGAATAACCTCTACAGATTTCAGGTACAAGTAGGAAAATGTAATCATAACTCACTTTAGAACCAAGTGATACATATTTATACTTTGCCTATCACAGACTAGCAAGCCTTTCCCTTTTATTTTGCATTCATGGACCTGTGATGCACATCAATCTTTTTTTCAGTTTGTTAATATTGTTGTCACTCAACTGAAATTTATTATCACATGACTTATGATTGGGAGACAGCTTCATCTGAGGAATATTCACTTAATTTTCCATATCCAAATTTCCTCTCCTGGCTTGACTCTGCAACACAAAGACCTAGACTTTGGTCGGTTCTAACCTATTTCCCCAAACTAGCAGCAGTAAATGTCACAATATTTATAAACTGAGCAAGAGCAGAAGTCAAAGTAGCAAAATAACATAGGTATAAAATCCTAATCAGCCTTAGATGCTTTAATGAATGGGCTCAAATGCCTGTGGGCTGATTTCTCTTGGGAGACCTTGAAGGACCCTGTTTGGGTCATGATTTGCTTCCTCCTGGTAAAAAGAAATTATGAAGTGCAGCAGCCCTGGGCAAAGGCCATTAGAAAAGCAGCTTTGCCTACTTTGGGCAATGTTTTAGGACTTTAAATGCCTCTTGCATTTCCAGTCTCTCCAGGTTTCCTCTGGATTTGATGCCTGAGTGCAGCAGCAGTGGGGCTGGGCATGGGGACACCGCTCTGTCACCATGGCCAAGCTGGCAGGGCTGGGCTCTCTGCAGCTTTTGGGGATGAGGACGACCCTGGGCAGGGCCAGCTCCACTGGGCAGGTGAGGCCACTTCTGCTGTGCCAGCACAAGGGCAGAGCTGGCTGTTGCAGAGAAGTCTCCACTGTCAAACTTTACTGAGGGAAAAATTTAACTTTTCTTTCTTTCAGTCTTTTTTTAGAGGTCATAAATATTTATGAAGAGTCTGTCAGTCATCTTTAGGGTTTCTGACTGAGTGTGTCACAAGAGAAGGGCTTTTATGATGATTTATAGTAAATTGCAGTAAATTGCTTTCCTGTCAGGGAGCACAGAGGAGTTACACCATGTCAGTGATGCAGGTGAGGTCCCCAGGATGGCAGCGATGCTCTGGGGTGAGCTGCTCCCTGCCCAGGGACATTGTGAAGCCTGGGCACTTCTCAAGTGTCACTTCAGTCCTCAAACTGCAGCGAGGCATGGCTGGGAGAAACTCCCTCTTCTTGGGCAGAAATCACAGCAGATATTCCTAATGTGGCAGGTCAATCACTTTCCTGGATTTCTCCACAGCTAAACATTCCCTGTACACAGAACTGCAGGGCTTGGTCCCTTAGGTATCACACACTGCTCCAAGCCTCCTTTGCATCCAACAGGAAACACTCCCAGATTCTCACACCAGCAGCATTTTGGGCCTTGAAAGGATGTAGAAGTGGGCCTGACATATCAATGGAACAGCAAGTGTTTAAGAGACACTTTCTACACAGAAAAGCAAATCAAGACAAAGCCAGGAGTGCTTTGTTGCAGGTGTTTGAAGGAGACAGAGACTTCTGTAGAATCACATAATAATAGAATGGACCTTAGAGATCCCATTTCAGCCCCCTCTAGTAATGAAAGACCCTCTCCCACCAGCCACATCCCCGTTGTCCCAAAGCATGACCTGCTCTTTCTCCTTGTCTCTCAATGACTCAGTCCTGGCCAGTTTGAAACAAATAAAAAAGTCAAGTACAATATTTTTCAAACATGCCCCAGTTTCATTGGATTTTGCTGCTCATTATTAGGACTACAAACAAGTAAGGGAAAATCTGCTGGCACCCCAAGACTGGAGCAAATCCTCCATGGATCCCAGCCCATTGCCATAGAGCACCCCATTGCATCACCACCTCCACTCCAGAGCCATGCTATTATTCTTTGGCTGATCCCATCACTTTATATTTTACTTATTAAAGTGGGTGAAGAATGTCAAGTTCACATTTTGCCCAACAAGTAAGAACTGTGAAGATGGGAGCTGCTTTTGCATTAATTGAATCAAGGATGACAGTGCAAGCAGCTTTAAGCCCCATAAATCTAGACAGGCTCCTGTCAGATAAAGTATCAATGTGCTTTATCAAACTTTGTCCATAGATTTATAGAGTGCTCAGGCCACAGATCTGTAGTTCCTCAATGTAATCACTTCAGCATTTTCTAGCTATGGTAGCCAAGCTCCATGTGAAATAATGGAATTTATTGACAGAGAAGCAGGCACTGCAATTTTGCTGTTGTTTAGAAAAATTGCCCATCAATGAGGTGCCGGTGGAGAAAGACAAAAGATATTACAGTAAGATGACTATCTCCTGACTCCTGCTGAATTGGTAGATGAGCCATCAGCTTCCAAGGAGGGAAAGGAGTGGCCACTCTTCCAGACAACTGCTCTGGCTTGTACTCAGAAATTGTACTGCTCCAAGATGATAAAAAAACCGAAATAAAATCAAACCCCAAACCCTAGACTTGTTCCAGTCTGCTGGATTGTTTCAGTCACGGGTTGCAAGTCAGAAGTCTGGGTTTTGTCAGGGTTGTTTTGCTTCAGCTATCACAATATTTAACCTTGTAATTACATAGGTTTGTCTTTGCACAATTCCTGTTCACATTTCACTGTCTATTAAAATGTGTAACTACCATTGATCACATGAGGCAACTGTGGATCATCTTCCTCACAGCATTAGAGGAAACAGGGTGTGAATTCAGGAAAGGCTGTTGAAATGAGGCTGAATATAATCTCTTTTTTTTTGCTCTGCTCTAAGTCCTCTGACTTAGAGGACTTGGTTTAAGGAAGGAAACAGAGGAGTCTTGCCAGGAATTCTTAACAGAAGAGGGTTTATAATTACCTCAGGTAGTGGGAATGCATGTTCACGTGGGCATCAATTTATGATGCAGTGTGCTCTTGAAGCATCCTTTTCGGAGACGGCTGCAGGAGCTGGCACATGGTCCAATGCTCTGGGAGCAGGATTTTGGGATCTTGCTGTGCTGAAGGTGACTGCAGGACGGGACTGCCAATGTTTCTCCAGATCACCTTGGTTTCAGCAATTAGCATGACCTCCCTCTGTAGTGACTGTCCTCGAAGAGTGCTCAAACTGTCTTGGAATCTTTCCTTACAGAATTTCTATTTTCCACCTGTCAGCACCTGAGAGTGTTTTATGATTGAATGATGGCTAGTGTTCAAGCCAGAGGAAGAGCCCCCCAAGAACACACCTATGCTGCTGAAAAGCCCTGATCATGTCATCAGCACATAATGATGCAGCTTGTCTCCCATCGGGTTCTATTAATCCTGCTTCCCCAGCATCCTTTGATGCCTGTTCTTGCTCCAATTGCTAGCACAAGCTGCTCAGACAGGTCCACTGGCTGTGCTGCTGGATGGACACCTTGGGACTCCAGACAAGACTCTTTCTCCTTTATTTCCAAAACTACAGGGTTGATGTACATGAACTGAAAGGCATCCCTGGTAAGCAGACACATCTCGTCCCTCATTGTCCCATGACATTGACAGCAAGACAGTGGCACTTGCTCATTAACTTCATCCTACTGCCAAATCACTTTGTGGGACACAGAGGTGGGAGTGAGCTCTTTCTTCTGTGCTGCAGCAGCTCAGGCCCCCAGTGAAATCAGGGCTCTGTCGCTCCAGGCAAGATAAACTTGCTTGGAAATACTCCTGGCCTTGAGCACACACGGTTCAGGCAAAGGAAGGGAAGGTGGAAGGGGAAGCAGAAATCCTAAAGAAAGAAGTAACTTGCCTCAGGCTGCAGGGGAGGTCAGTGGCACAGGCAGGGGCCAAGGAGCTTTCTGGATGCTACCAGGGACCTGGACCTAAGAGATGAGCATGAATGAGGTAGAAGCAGTCTCAAGCCTGTGTCTCTGGGCCAGGATGAATTCCTTACTTTGATGGGACATTTTAAATTGTCCAAAATTCCTGGACTTCTCCTCGTGCCTTGGTGACCCTTAGGGAGCAGAGTGGGATGTGCAGCAAAGGGCAGCCCACACAATGGCAGGCAGAGACGGCAAATGCTAGAACAAAGCATTGTGGTTTTGTGTCATCAGCAAAACCCCAAATTCCAGCCCAGCCACACGTGAGACATTCAGTCACAGACAATAAATAGCAGAGAGGAGCATTGTGTAGCTCTCTGGTGGAGTGGGACAGGTACATCACACAGACAGGATGATTTCAGGCAGATAGCTCCTGTTGGATGAGAATGTCTGGCTTGTAACATCCCCTGTAAATG
Source organism: Rhabdornis inornatus (assembly GCA_013397075.1). Lineage (NCBI taxonomy): Eukaryota > Metazoa > Chordata > Aves > Passeriformes > Rhabdornithidae > Rhabdornis > Rhabdornis inornatus. Next base: position 608,841 of record VWZS01004810.1, read on the forward strand.
GACACTTCCCAGCTGGGAGGCCACTTGGAAGCACACTTGTCCTGGCACTGTAGGATGTCATGCTTAAAAAGACACAGTGCAGCCAGGGCTGGGAGAGCTGCTCCACCACTCACAAGGAAAGCCTGTTCTCACAAGAATTCCAGTCAAACTGAATTCTTCTATGGTTCAGGGAGTGTGCACACCATCAAATTCCCTGCGTTTAAGGACAAGGCACAAGTGTCCTCTTGTGACCCTGCTGGGCTGGGCTGCTGTGCCCTCGTTCTGCCCTAAGGGGATGGACAGACCTTCCCCAATGGTTTAATGAGAGTAATTAAAAACCTGTAATGGACCTTCTCAGGTGAGCTGCTATGCCTGACTGCAGGAGCACTCTTTGTGTCCCTGCAAAAGTCCCACAGACCTTGGCAGTGGCAGTGTCCAGCTATGGAGCTGGTAGCACACTCAGCCAGTGCCTTGTGACATTCTGGCTGTATCATAATTTCCTTTAAAGCAACATTTTTACTCCACTTACAATAAGTCAGCTTGTTCTCCTGCTTCAGCACCAGCTGTAAACTCCAACCTTCTTCCTGCCTGGGCAGAGCAGCCCCAGTGTGACATCCTGGGGTTGCTCAGGCACCATGCCAGCCCCAGGCAGTGCCACTCAGACCCAACTCTGAGTGACAGACTGTTCTACAGCTCAGAAGATATTTGCCATTTGGCCACACTTCCTGTGCTTTCCCTGGCCATTCATGTTCCTGACCTGGCAGCAAGGTAAGCAGAACGTGTGGTGTTCAGGCTTGAGAGGAAATTAGCAGCAAGTGCCTGGAAGTGCAGTCGAGTCATATTTGCCTCACTATTCCTGCTTAATGTGCCTGAGCACTGGGGAAAGACACTGATGGACCTCTTACCAGGAAATCCACCCATTCTGGTTTTATTCTGGTCAAAATGAATTTACTTCACCTCTCCTCCACCTGTTCATAGCAAATCAAAGATGTCTTTCTATTTCTCCACCTCCCATGGCTTTGCTGAGTGGCACTGTGTAACTTCAGAACATTTTGTCTCTGTTTTTCCCCATCTGCAGAGATGGTGCTGGTGATGTTGGCATGTGTCCATGCCACAGTGTGTGAACCACAACTGAGATATTGCCAGGATGATATTTATGCAAAGAAACAAGGAGAGAAGATGCATCTGGGGAGAAATATGGAGAGAAACAACATAAAACAAGTTAACAAAATTCTGATAAAGGCACTTATCTTTGTTCCTTACCAGACAGGAGGTCCCAGATGTTACTGCTACTGTCTTGGTTTCCAAGGTCTGTATTTGCCAAAGAAAAGCTTTTCTGAAGCCCAGGACAGCTCAAACCCACATGTGAGTATCACAGGAGAAACTGTGCCACTTATCTTTATGTGATTAAAATTCCTTAAAATAATAAGGAATGGCCAGCTCATGTCCATTCATTAGCCCAACACTCACTGAGCACATAAATTAATGTGAGGAAGTTGTGCAGTAGGAGTTAATTTCTCGATTTAGCTACAGTGTATAACTGCTTCTCACACTTAATGGGTTTAAAAGGCACAGGCAAAAATACATATTGCAAAGAGCTCTTGCAGAACACAAGCAGTGCTGCCAGGCACATGCACAAACTCACTCAAACGTGCAGAAGCTCCCTTCTGCTTCGTCATGACCCCAAATTAATTTCTACATTAACTGTGTGCCTCTTCCTATCTAGTCCTGCCTCCTAAAAGATTTGCTCCTGGCTGACAGGGGTAAGTGTGTGCTTGCTAACCCTTCTCCATGCCTGGAATTACCATCTGGATCTGTCCATCACTGTGCCCATATCTGTGATGCCTCTTGCCTGGCTCTGTTTCAGCACGAATTTGGGTTAAACATGATCCAAACAAAACAAGAAGTGTGCAGAGATCACTGGTGGTGACAGTGCAGAGAGGTTTGAGCTGCAAGACAGTTGATACTGGAACAATATTTAAAAGCTAAGGTCCCTTTCAACTTAATTTGTAAGTTTGCAACAGTGGAGATGAGTTGTTAATTCACCCAGACAACTTTATTCAACAATCAATGTATAGTCCTTGAAAATTAAATAATGAGGACCAGTGATGTCTTGTATTTGTTTTTAAGGGTATGAAAGACATCAGCCACGATTCAGTAGAGAAATGGATAGATTTCTGTAATCAGAGACATGAGTAGAAACAACCAGATTCCCTGAAGGGATAGGAACCCCTCAGAGCTCAACTGAGAGATTTTGTCTAACAGGGAAAACTGGCAGTTCTGCAGGACTGTCTGAGCAAAGTTGCTGGAAAGAAGCTGTGGAAAACACTGAAGTGATCATCAAAAATGCAGTATTAACACCTTGGCCAGTGGAAAAACTGTTCCTCGTCTCATGGAGATTCTACATCCATATGGTGTTGGCAAACAGTGTGGAAACTGGTGCCTATGGCAGAAAAATCAGGCACAGTGCTCCAAACTCTCCATGGGATCTGATCTCTGGCATGAAATAATCTCTGAGCCTAACACAGGTCCTCTAACCCCTTGGACTCTCAGTCAAATGGCTATTAGTGCAATTTCCCACAAGAAAATTCCCCTCTCCTATATAACATGGTTTTGGGATAAATTTTGTCTCATCCTTGCTAACCATCCAATTTTGGAGATCAAAAATAGAGTGAGATTCTATTTGTGTCTGTGAGGCTCTGCTGTGCCACTGCATGCTGTAGAGATCTCTGATATGCTCCAGAGAAATCACAGGCTCCTGGTATTTGTTTTAATGTCCATGAAATCATGGCACTGTGCGTGGAATAGCCACATGTGCCAGAAAGAAAGCTCAGGAGAAAGAGTTTGTGAGATGGGGAAGGAAGGGTGGTAATCTAGATTTAACAGAGGTGGGATTCAGAAGAGAAAGTTACAAATTAATATTAAAAAAGGAGGGTTAATTAGTGACAGCTAGACTGACCCTTTCATGCTAAGTCACAACATGTTCTTAATGTCATGCTCTCTTCTACAGAGCAGGCTTGGTCTCCTGAACAAGAGACACATGGATTAAAGCAGAGGGATTTCCATTAAAAATTTCAAAAAAAGTAAAAAGTAAAAAAAAAAAAAAATCGAGAAAAGGACATGACTTTAAAGGGGATTGGATGGCTCAGGGGTCTGTTAATAGTTGTTCACCTTTCAACGTCTCTGGTCTGATTGCAGACCAAGTCAATAGGAAGAAAGAAAGCCATTGCCTTTAATGGCTGGGTAGTGATGGATGTGAAATAAATTGATGGTCTCAATCCAGTTCAGAGCAGACTTCACAAAAGCACCTTAGCCTATCTTGCTTTTCCTTTTTTTTTTTTTTTTAATAGAAATGTAGAATTTTAAAGAAAGGAAACCAAAGATGATTAAAATATCCTTCTGGGGCATCTCTTAGTCTGTTCCTACCTCTGCTCTGCAATTTCTCTCACCTCTGGCAAATCACCTGGTTCCTCATAATCTCAGTTCTCTTTATGTAAAACAGAAGTGACATTTGATGCCTGTAGTAAGAGCTGTACACCTCAATGTTGTGACCAGGACATGGCAGGCTTGGGTACCCCCCACATCCCTGGGGTTCCCTGTCTCCCTGTGCCCCTCTGCCTCCACAGATCTCCCATTTGCCTGGGGCTCAGGCAGCAGAACAACGTTCCTGGGCTGCTTCAGAAAGTCTCAGTCCTCCAGGCCATCAATCAATCACCTATCTCAAGCATTAAATCAGTTTAAGAGAGGGAAAAATAAAAAGTGGAGCAAAGAAAGAGCTAGATTTCATCATATGGGAAGACTGTGAGGGGGGGGTTTGCCTTTGAAGTGCCTACAAGGGAATCTAATCAAGGCATTTACTATAAACAGAGAAAATCGATCACAGAACATTTTTAACATTTAAAACATGTCTCTGTTTGGACAGCTGAGATATCCCATTACTGTGAATGACACTGCTGGATCAAGGGTCTGCACAGTTTGAGAGAGCTGTAAATCAGCCCCAGACCTCTGGGCACAAAAACATTCACAGAATTGCTTTAAATTATTTGTAAATAAAGGGCCAAACTCAGCCCTGGGCAGAGCGTGTCTTAGAGCTGAGCTGAGCTGAGCAGGTGGGACCTGCCAGGTGGGGTTTGGAGATGACACCTGCCTTAGGGGGTCTCATATCTCCCAGCTGAGCAGGACCTGGCACTGGGGTTTGTACAAACACATGCCCAAAAGCCATGGGGTAAAGGCAATAGGGGCACTGAGAGCTCTGTGTGTTATTACAGCCCTGTGAGACACTTGTCCAAAGCCTTGATGGACCAGAGGCAAAGATAACAGAGCAGGGGAAAATGTACAGGCTGATTAATGAGGGTGAGTTGGAGGGGATGAAAGGTTGGATTTCAGTAATGTGGGTGGACTCTTCACTCACTGAGTGCCAACTCACAGCTATGCTGGGAGCAGCTGGTGCTTCCCTTGCTCCCAGCACCTGGTGGAGAGCTCCTAAGCAGGATGACAAGGTTTAAAGGATCACAGTAATAAAAAAAACCCACATAATCGTGCCTAGGGAAATGTTTTGTGGGGGGGAGATAGAAAACAAACACTTTAAAAAGAAATCCCCCTGTTGCAGCAGTGGTTAAAAACAAACCCAGCTCAGTTCTGTCCAGGAAAACTGTGCCATGTGTTTCTTGCCCCAGGGGATGGGTTTGTCAGTGGTCAGCTTGAGAAGGTTGTTAGTATTGTATAGAATTATGCTGATGGTGCAGTCCCCATCCCTGGAGGTGTCCAAGGAACTCTTGGATGTGGCACTCAGTGCTCTGGGCTGGGTGATCACTCACAGGGTTGGGCTCAATGACCTCAGAAGTCTTTTCCCACCTAAATGATTCTGTGATTCCATGGCTCTGTGATTTTCAGATTCTAAACAGATGGTTGGCAATAGTGTATAAAGTGACTTGGAGTGTTCATGAAGGGAAGTGGGATCGTTTGGGGAAGATGTCATTATTAATTAGCTATTTCCAGATCAGAGGTGCATAAGTGACCTGCAGCACCTACCCAGTGCACAAAACCACACAAAGCCTCTCAAAACATAATAAGGTTAAACTGATGCCTTAGGATTTTAGCTTTTATAATTTTCATATATTTGTAACCCTGCAGTTCTTTAGTGTATAACTCTAAACCCCATACACAGTGTGAGCTGCTGCTTTCCCATTTTGGGCAGACACAACAACTCGTCTCCAGGCTGGGAATCAAGAACACCCCATTGCCTCAGGCCCCAAGAAATGTAAAACAAAAATGAGTTGGGGGAGGAAACTTGGGGTAAATGACTTCATTACCTGAAGCTGTAATTGGAAGATTAACCCCCAAGATGCAAATGGACCAAACTTATAAAAGTGTGAAATCCTGTGACCCATTGTTTATTTTGGGTGTAGTCCCTGGGGGGCTTCGTCTGCCCTAAATGTACCTGAAGGCCCTTCAATAAATAGAACTGCTTTTTATCCCCCTGATTTGGAAATATGCCTTTGTTTTTAGATAGTCCCAAAAGGCATAAAACCCAGCAATGAAGCAGTAGAGGAACATGGCACAGCACAGTGCAGTGTTTGTTGGGCTCCTGGAGCAGTTGGTGACATGAGTCCCTGTGGAAGCAGGTTATGGGTGGAGGTGGGAAGGAAGGGATACTGTGTAAATAATTGCTCCCAGACACACCCAGCATTTTCCTTAGCTGATACTCAGGGTTATGTGAATAAAACTGGAGCTAATCAACCTCCTCAGAATGCTCCCATCAATTTGTGTGGCTGAACTCAGGCTGCAGATCTTGCTAGAGTGGGAGGTCGTTAAAACAGCCAGGGAACTTGGCTAAAATGAGAGGGACAGGCCTTGACTGAACACTGATCACTGCAGTGCTTCAGGAAGGTTTTTGTCTCTCTCTGAGCCCCTTGGTAAAGATTTGCTGAAAAGGTGATGGAGAAAAGCAGCCGTGTGCCCATCAGTGCCAGGCTGCACAGGGAGGTGTGGGATGCCAGCCTGCCATCAGCAGGGCTCAGCACAGCTCTGCCTCTGGGCTTGCCTCCTTCCTCAGGAAATTCCAGCTTTCCCTGCCTCCATGCCCTTGAATAAACTTCCAAGCAACTGCTCAAGTTTTGCTGTTGATATCTTTGGGCTCCTTCCCAGAGATCCATGACATCCCCCAGGAGAACCTTGTGCACACACAGAAAAAGTCACTTTTACCTCCCAGGAGCTGATGGTCAGTGGAGCATCCCCCAGCAGCTCAGAGCAGGAGGCAGAGGGGACTGGAAAGCCCCACATGGAACCAGCCCAGGCTGCAACCCCTGATGCATCAATGAACCACTGCAGTAAGAATTCCCAGTTCCCCAAAAAACCCCACCCTGCACCCCCCCCTTTCCTCCTGTGCATGAAATTCACAGCCACTGGTGGCCAGAGACAAAGCCCTTCTATTAAAAAAAAAACATTTATAACCTGACAGCTGGCACCAGCTACACACCAAAAGGCAGCTTGGATTTAGTCAAGGATTATGATGCCATCAGAGGAAAAAGGCTTTGTTGTTTTAGAGTCTTAACCTTGTCTCAAGACAAAATTAACAAAAAAAAAGAGACAGAATAAAGAAAATCAATAAATCTAAAATTGTATTCAGCTGGGACAGATGGCAATGATATTAAATATTTTGGCTTTTAGCCAAGTGCACTTTTAATGCAAAAATTGATGTCAGCGAAATAACCTTTTCTCCTTTTAAAAGCCCTCTCCAAGATGATTATTATCCACTAAAAAAAAAAAAAGAGATAAAAGAAAAAAGAAAAGTAAGAAAGGAAATAAAGGATATCTAGCTTAGAGATACATTAACAGATCACTCTGAGTAACAACTCAGCAGAGTTTATGGCACAAAACGTGAAGCTTATTAAAAAGCATTTGGTTGGGGCTGATAATGCACAGCATCTCCAGAGAGGCTGCACTGCCTGTCCCTGAGCTGTCTCCCATCTCCTCCTAATTTAGTGTACAATTAAGACAATGTCTGTGAGATCTAAGGCAAGTACCTTCTTCCAGGGGGCTCCTCCTAGATCTAGTTACTGTCATGCCAGCAATGTTATCTCTTCCCAAAGAAGCAGCCAGGCCCTGCTGGGAGTGTCCTGACAAAAGGCACAATGCTGCCAGGTGCTGAGCGCCTCCAGCCCCCATGAAATTCACTGGAGGAGGAAGGTGCTTCTTGCACTGGGGAGGTGTCCAAAACCCAACACTCAGAGCTCAGCATCCCTCAGGATATGCTCCAAAGCACATTTCCATTCAGAATTAACAGCAAGTGAATTTATTTTTTTCTTTTTTTATTACAAGTGAATCAAATAAATGGACTGAGAGTTATTTCTCCCTTGAATATTTCTTGTGCTTTTGAAAGATTCCCATGGCAGACTGATTGCTCTGGAATATTTATTTAATTTACTTATTTTCTAAATTTATGCTGCGTGTTCCTTCACTATTCTCTAGGTGCACAGACGAGAAAAAGATACACACACCTTTTCTGAAATATACCATGTCACAGATGAAACCAGAGAAGAATGATGTGAAAGTGGAGAGGATGCTGAAAGGAAAGGCTGAGATAAAAACTCAGCAATGCTGGGATCTTTCCACTGCTTGGAAAATGGGGTCAGTATAGGAGACCTTCCATTAGCTGTGGAGAAATGAGGCACAGAACAGGGCTACAACCTTCCCAACATCTCTGGGCATTTAGAGCACCATTAAGGGTACAGTCAAGTGGTCTCCACTCCAGAGTGATGTCCCAAACCTCGTTTTCCCCACCCATTAGGAACTGTGATCAGGGCCTCTGAAAATTCCCTGTGGCCAGCCTAGGAATTATCAACTTTTTCCAGAGCTCTATTACCAAATTGCTTTAAAAATTGAGTTATCTTTTAATTTTGCATTTGCTATAAAATGTATTAATCATACAGCTGCAATATTTTTGGCTTTGTAGCATAATTAAGTCCAGAGATGTTTAAAATCCATGCTTGTGCCAGCCATTGATTGTCAAAAAAGAAAGAAAAGCAGGCTAGTTTGGATATCTAAATACTTCTCCCTCATAAAAAAAAAAAAACAAAACAAAACTCAAAAACAGCCTTCAAGACCTACTCAATTTAATTCTCTAGTAAATTTTCCTTTTTTTCCAGATAAAATTAGCAACGTGCCTATCGATTTTTGTGTAGCTGGAAATGCATAGGTAGAACTAAAAAAAGGTAAATAAAACATGATGGACTCTCAGGGTTTGGGACAGAAAGTGCTTATAAATGCAGAAGTCCAGGAGCAGAACAGAACCTGTGCAGGGTTCAGGCAGGAGGCCAAGGAGGCGACTGCACACTGTGAGCTGGTATTTGTGTCCAAAATCTCCAGGAACTGACTGAGCCTGAGCTTCCTTAAGCAAGAGCTTCCACCAAGATCCATACAGTTATAGTCATCCAAATTCACTCATATCACAGGAATTTCCCGAAATAGCATCTGGATCCTGCCTCTGCAAGCAGAGGGATCAGGTGTACCCAGGCAGTTTAGGCAAATTGGGTGACACAATGTAATGCTGTTGGTTTAAGTGATCTTTGGTCAATGGCATTCATGGAAACATCCGAGTTTTTTTGTCCTGAATGCCCAGAGGTGTTTTAGCACTCCAGTAGTTTTAAAATCAGGGGGCTGAGTCCGAGAAAATCAATATGAAAAGGAAACTCTTCCAAGTTCATCGTGGAACTTACAAAAGATGGAAGGCAAAAAATGATCCAAATCTCAGCTGGGACTCCTTGGCTCTGCTGTACAATCACCTATTCCTTCCTCCTGTGACACAGGTCACCTCCCTTTCCTCTTATCCTCAGTTATCCAACTGTCAAGAGATTTAAGAAATTAGATGACTTACACTAGTGCATCAGGCTGATCATAAATAAGGTGACATTCAATACCCGGAGTAGTTAGTCCCAAACACGAAGGGTGTTAAAGATCTGAATCACCAATGTGCACCAAAAGCAACAGCTACACTGTGTAACAAATAAAGCCTTAAAATTATATGGCTATTTAGATATGCATGTGTATGTATATAAAAACTGTAAGCTTCATCCAAGCTGACAGAAGGAGAGAGCTGACTGTAGCAGAGAGCTCTCATGGATCAATGTTGCCTTGACCTTCACGTGTCACATTTTTGATGCTGACACATTTTTCTCGGGATCAGAAAAGCCCCTGCTCCTGCAGAGGAATTTCCTCTATCTCAGTGATGCAGCCTGCATGGCATTTAACCTTCAGCTCCAATTGAAATGGGGTGTGCACTCCTGCTCCTGGGCTGCTGGGCCAGGGATAATTTCCACCTCTCCAAAGGGGTTCCGAAGGACGGGGCAGATCCTGCATGGAAAGAACTGCAGTCAGTGCACAAAGAGCAGCACGAGCTGTAATGCAGAGACATTTGGTAAATGAACAGTCAAAAACGTGATTTTAGAGTCACATAATGGAGTAAATCCTCTCTTCTTATATTAAACAGGAATTCCAGTAGCTGGAATTACATGGCTCAGTTGGTGCTGTGGGATGTGAGAGCACAGGGCTACGTACCAAGCTCTCAGCGCTGAGTGCATCACTTCTCTGCTTCCCCTTGTCCCCTTCTCCTGGACCACCAGAAGCCTCTTGGGACCCAGACTGTGCCCAGACAGCACGACGTGAAGGACACCTTGAGGTGGGTCCATTTTTGGGACTCTAGTGGCCACTGCCATGCAAATAATGGCTAAGACCATGAGTAAAGGTGAACTCAAGCAGAAAGCTGAAGTGGGAAGGGGTTTGATCCTGCATTTTTGCCCTTAGTGTGCTGCAGACTCACAGGGTGATGCTGTACACACTTGTTCAGATGCCTCAGCTGTCACATCTGCAACAAGGAGATAACCACACCAACCAGCATGCCCTAAATACTTTGAGATGTAAGCGTTAAGGAAGTCAAGATGTAAAATTTGTGCAGTATACTGTAGTATTATTCACCACCTAGACATAATCAGCAAGAAGGATGACTCAGATATGGCTCTCATTGCTCCAGAGCCATAAAAAATATCTTCCACCATAAATTTTAAAAATTAGTTTGCGTCTTTTCTGAGTTACTGGAAAAGTAACTTTGCCTGTTCTGTTCTTATAAATAAAATGTCATCCTATTATCAAAACCAGCATGAAGCATGATGTTCAGCAGAGGCAATCCATAGCAAGGGATCTTTTTGTGTCCACAGATTTGACTGTAGGACCACAACTCACCTGTGAATTGAACCACTTGCAATTAACTTCATCCTACTATAACCAATTGCTATTAAATTCACCCATCAAAAGCATTTCCTTATGCAGAGTATCAAGTGTTTAATCTCAGGCCAGAACAACAGCACCAGAAGGTTTTATTTATCAAATCAAGTCACAGTGTGTAAGTGTCAAAAGAGAGAGTAAAAATAAGGTTTTAAGACTATCAGGAGAAATTGGAGCGTTCCAGGTACAAATAGAGAAACACAGGCTGTCTGTCACATGGCTAGCAGCAGTGAGAAATGCAATCTACAGGAACAGCATTGCTTTCTCTTTATTTTCACTTTGCTCAAAGGGCACTTTTCATCTGCACTTCCCAGCACGGTGGGTGGCAGCTGTGACACAGGTTCAGAAGTCACACCCAAAACTAATCCCTCACAGCCCAGTTCAGCCCAGGGGACCCAGGCTCACTTAGGAGCTGGCAGGTGACTCCACCTGGCCTGGAGCAATTTACATCTATTCCAGGAATAAAAATCATTTAAAAATGCAGCGTCCCTGCAGGGAAATCTGCACGAGCCAAGGTTGGGGCACTGCAGCCTGGGCTGTCCCATGTGAGAGCTTGGGCATTTTGTGGTTACACAGGAGGGGCTGGCCTCTGAGTCCAGGGGCCTGAGGCATTGTCCCAAAGGCATATCAGTTGTGCTTCTTAAATACACACTTAAATACACACTTAAATACACACTTAAGTATGTTCATTTCTTCCCTCTTTTATTTATTCCTTCCTGCCACAGGAGGGAAGACAGTTATGTCCATGAATGTTCACCCTTGGATGCTGGGACTGATTTTCCTACCAGGTCAGAATTTAAATAAACCACTCCCCACCATGCTGTGCTCCCCTGCCAGTATTTAATCACAAAAAGGATTTGGGGGGAATTGGCTGCTTTGCAGTCCTGGTGCTCACCCCAGCTCTACCCATTGCTCCACGGTGGAAGTTGGTGCAGGTTCAGCTCATTCCAAAGGCCAGGATGGAACATTTTATTTTTTTTAAAGTTGTGTGTGACTTTCAAGCTGAAGCTACTGTTTGGTTTGTAAGGACAGAAATAGGACTGTGGATATTAACTGCTAACAAATAATTGTCTGATACAACAAAGCAGATCATCACCTCCTCCCTCTGCAAACTTTTCTTTTTTTCCTGGTGCTATTGAAAGTAGGCTTTTCCCCCCTCTTTTTGACAATGCAGCAGGGAAGACTAAAGATTTGCTTTCCTAGGGTGGATACCAGAATCCATTTACACCTGTACGGATTGGGGTGCTGCACGCTGCTGATTAATTTGAATTAGCAGGCACTTTAATTCTGAATTTGCAATTTATTTGCTGTGCAATCAGGGCAAGAACATAAGTGGAATGAAATAAAAATTGAGGTCTCAACTCAACAGTATTTGGTAGTAGATTACCTATGGTTATGTGCATAATTTTCAATTCCTTATCTGTCTTTCCCAGACAGGTGACCCAGAGTTATTAGCACTGTTTATATCATTAAGTACTGGCTGGGATTGTGGTCCCAGTGACTGCACAACACTGGATGTGAAATTCAGATCTCCTGAGCACCTGCTAATCCAGTTCATTTGGGCTGATCTTCCATCTCCAGTCCTGGCTAATCTAGGATTTGATAAAAAAAAAAAGGCAGGCAGCCTTCTCCAACTCCTTCACAGTTTAATCTGTGTGTGCAAAGATCATCCAGAGCAAGCTGACACTGTGAGAGAAGGGGAAATATCCCTGAGACAGCCAGAGCCAGGGCAGGCAGTGAGACAGCACAGATCCACCTCACCCTGTGAGGAACATTTCAGAGTCATGGAACTCAACCAGGGGCAGAAAAGCACTCAGACACTTGGGGTACAGGGAAAATTCTCTCTCCAAGCAAAGCAGAGCAGCAAGACATCACTTTGTGTGTTTGGTTTATCTGTAGGAGGCCAGGCTAAACAGGTAAATAGTGTTTATTTACCTGAGCAGAGCTTCATTAGTGCCTTTTCCCTGCTGCCACGGAGGCTCCCAGTGCTTGGGATTGTCCCCATGTCACACAGGAGGCAGATGTTTGCAGTGTGGGGCTTGCTCTCAGAAGGGTGTGCTCCCAGGTGTGTCCTTGGCTCCTTGGGGAGCCCATGTCCATCCCATCCCTGGGGACAGGGAAGAGCCTTTCTGACCCTAAGGTACCTGCCCATGCACCTGCACAGGGTGTGAGGTCAAGAGGGCAAGGAGCAGGACAGCAGACTCTTGGTTCCTACTTTAGACAGGTAAATGTGGCTCTTTTCCTGCTTTTACAATGAAGGACATCACCTTTGGACAATAAACACCCTGAATTGCTCACATATCCTCAGAGCTATGCTGTGGCATGTGGATAATTCTGGTTTGGTGACCACAAAAAGCACCTTGGACTTCTCCAGGCACCACATCCCTGATCACTCAGTGCTGGATCAGGGCACCACCCAACCTGTCTTATGGATGACACCACTGCTTTCCTTGCAAAGGATAACCAGTTCTCTTTTTGTTGTGAATAAATCCTCCAGCTAGCAGCTATCTTCCTCTATTTCATGCAGAAATTAATTTGAAATAGAATAAACATAATACTAGTGTTACTATAGTAATATACCAACATAAAAAATACAACAGAACATTGATATGCTTATTTGAGGCAAAAAAAAAAAAAAATCTGCATTTACTAACCAATGAAATGTCAACTAACATATTTTTCCAGCAAGTCTGGGATATTCCAGTTCAACCTACTGCTGCTGGCTGAACTCTGGTGTCCTCCANAAAAAACAAAACATTTATATTGTTATTTTAGGGAAAAAAAAAAAAAAATCTGCATTTACTAACCAATGAAATGTCAACTAACATATTTTTCCAGCAAGTCTGGGATATTCCAGTTCAACCTACTGCTGCTGGCTGAACTCTGGTGTCCTCCAGCCACATTAGGTCTCTCCCTCTGCAAGGAAAACTAAACTCCAGCATCTCCTCCCTGATCTGAGCACTCACCTCCATGCATGAGGACAAAGGTGACAAGGTCTGCCTGTGCCTCTGCCCAGCACAGAGCTGGGCTGTGGCTGCAGCCACCCTCCAGATCAGCAGTTTGTAAAAAAAAGAAAAAAAATGCTTAGGACACCCAGATTTCCAGTATTTTGGAAGCAATGTCCTGGGCTTCCCCCCTTCCCCAACATGATTGCCCTCTCCAACAGAAGCAGGAATGCCAGACCTGTCTGAAAATCAACCCCCTCCACCTGAGCTGCAAAGGGATGCCTGGCCATGGAGAAGGGCTTCCCAAGGCACTGATTCCTTGGAAAGCGAGGGGTCAAGGCTGGGGGCTGCCAACACCCCTGGCAGCAGGGCCAAGGGCTGGGGGAGAGTGCCAGGGGTGCTCCCTCCAGCCTGAGCTGCTCCTCTCCCTGCCTGGGCACACCTGGGCTGTGCCTGGAGCACACCTGGGCTGTGCCTGGGCACACCTGGGCTGTGTCTGAGCACACCTGGGCTGTGCCTGCAGCACACCTGGGCTGTGTCTGGAGAACACCTGGGCTGTGTCTGAGCACACCTGGGCTCTGCTGCTCCCCCAGCAGCACCTCAGGCATGGCAGGAGAGGTTCCTGACTCCCATGTGCAGCAGGGATTTGAGGGGGCAGGTGAGCCAGAGGTGCAGAGGGGATGGATGTTGGTTAAATAAAGAGATGTGCAAGGCTCAGCTGAAGATGGACACGTGTGGGACAAATTCCCTCCTCCCTTCCTTGTCTCTGAAGTTGAATAAATAAACCCTTGTTCTTGCCTGAGGCAGGTTTCTGCTCGATGTGCAGCCAAAACCTTCCCAGTGATTCACTTAGCAGTTGTGAGTATGATAATAGCAATAACAAAAACACCCAGACAAACAACACACCAGAACACCACAGGGTTTTGCAAGACCTCAGAGCTGAGGGCTCCAAATAACTGATATGCCATTGCATTTTCTTGCTTGGTTTTTAGGGAGGAGTGAGATGGGAAGAACTGGCTTATTTCTTTCTTATTCTCTTATTTGACGTTGTTTTGATTAGAAAAGAGAAGCTATTGGCACCAGGTATAATGGGTTTTATACCTCTCCTCAGTGTCAATATTTTCAAAGTAGAATTCTCTCACCTACCAGCCCAAATTGCTCTAACTCACTGAAAAGGAAAAAACAAACTAGCCATTTTGGTAGAAATATTGCTCATTTGGAAGTTATTTTTTATGGATAGTGAAAAAAGTCTTCATCTATGCAGCAAACTTCAAATCTACAGAGACTTCCAGCTTGAAGCACCAGGAAGCAGCCAGTCTACAGCCAGTGTGGTGTGTCTGGTTTCTCCCTGAAGAATCCAGATATTCACATTTCTTGAGAAAAGAGTTAAAGCTGTAATCATCATCATCATTCCATAAGAGGTCACTGAAATGTGAGAGGGGAGTCTGCAGAGAGCCTTGGGGTGGTGGCTGAGACCTCTAGGGCTGGTTTTGGGGATGATGGTGAATACCAAGGTCCCTGCCCTCTGTCCCCTCTCCAGTCCCACAGCTCATCTTTGCTGAGCCAGCCATGAGTGTCCCAGGAGCTGGGGGGACTGCAAGGATGAGGGGCACTTGTGTAGACCTGGCCACCAGAGAGTGAGGGACCACACTGCATCACAGGGCACCTGCTCACAAAGTCCAAGGTGTTTACCTGGATGCTACTTTTCCCACTCCCATGAAGCAGGAGATGGCCTCAGGATTAGCTCTGGCTATAGAACCAGCAGTGTGGACCCCTGATCCCTGCTTGAGCGGGAGCAAAGCTGATCTCACAGTGGGGTTTTAGGGTTTGTGGTGCTGTGGTTTCTTCCAACATCACATCTGTGGCACAAAAAGCACAGAACAACTCACACAACAGATCAGATGCATTTCAGCATTGTCCTGAGAGACAAATCCTCACACATCCACAGCACACCCATGGTTTTTATCACAGCACTCCAGCACCACCCCTTGCCCCAAGCTCGCTGATGCCAATGGCCCATGTTCCACCTGCTCAGGTGAGACTCATCCTGAGCTTGCCACTGCTGGCATTTTTGCAGCTGCCTTGGAAACACCACATCTGGCAGGATTTGTTCCATTCTTCATGAAGTGTAAATGTGACACCTTCCCAGCGTGGTCTTTAGGGAGGCAGAGGAGTGAAGGAATCCCGCTCCCCAGCACTGTGAGCCTCCTCTCCCAGCACGGCTCTCCCTGGGCTCACTGCACACACCGAGCATCATCGCTGCCTCTCCTGGGCTGTCACTCTGAAATCTCACCCAGGCAGCTGCTCAAACACAGGTGACAAAGGGAGCCCCTTTGTGAGCTGCCAGAGCAGATCAGAGGCAATCAAAGCCCCAGGCACTTCAAAGCAGGGAGATTTACCAGCGATGCAGGGGAAGAGCCCTAAAAGTGATGGTGTCGAGAGGGCCACTCTACCTTGATATACTTATGCCAGGAACAGACTTGTTTTAAAAGCAATTTGCATAATATAGATTCTCCACTCTTGGAATAGCAAATTAACAGTTCATTTTATGACTCTACCAATCAACACCTATAGCCCATTAAATTTAACAACAAACTTGCCTTATGAAGGAGGTTGCAGCTGAGCCTTTCAACAAGCACTCCCACTCATTTATTCTTCACCCTGAATTCTGTGTTTCTTTGTTTTATAAACCAGCATTTCTATCTTCCCATTAGCAAGTGGCATGCTAAATTAATTCCAGGTGTTAATTTCCACACTGGGTGCTCGAGTCAAAACTCAGCTCTGCTTGGTGTCCCTGGGGACTGACTTTGCTTTTATCTTTTATCTGACCTTGCTGTATCTTTTATCCTGCAGCCCAGCACTGCTCACAGGTGCTGCAGGTCTCAGGTAAACCTACCTTGCACTCTGCTGCTGCAGGAAAACAAACGGAGTAGATCCACTAACCCCATTCTGTCCCCAGTTAGTGCAGTGTAATTTGAGAGCAACTTCACAGAATGGAAAAAAAAAATTAAATTCCTCGGTGTGAACACTGAATATAACTGGAGGCAAAAATTGGCACAAGAACTGAAAATAGGGAAAAGCTTATTTAACAGGTTCAGTTTCAGAACCAGCCCTGAGCATGGGGTCACTTCAGTAAACAGTGAAGCTGCTGCTAATTGAGGGGAACGCCACATCACATGGCTTCATTTGCAAAGCTGTTTAGAAGGAATAATCAATATTTTATAAATATGTTAAGGTAGTAATAAAAGATGCATGATGTAGTGTGTAGGTAGGAGCCCTTCTGGAAGGAAATGAAGAAATTATAGATAACCTTGACATGTCAAAGTTATGCAGCTGGAATTGTTAAGAGGAAGGGCTTTTAAGATGCTTTAAGTTAGGAAAGTGATAAGAATTCTTTAAAGGAACCATGTAACTTTTTTATGCTTAAAATCTGCTTTGCCAGTGGGAAATATTTGTATCAGCTCTTAGACAGACACACTTCACCCCTGAATCACTCACACACAACTAAATAATTTGTGCTTCTTGCAAAACCTGTCCAGAAGTATTCAGACAAAATTCTGCTTAGCCCAAAGACTGGATGGAGTGAGAATAAAAACACAACAACAGTTGCACTTACAGGCAGTGAAAATGCCCATTTCCAGTGTCCTTTTCTCAAAAAAATGGGAATGAGTGTAATTTCTGTGGCTCAGGACAGACTTAGAGTGGAGCCCTTGTGAACCACAATCCAGGTTAGAACAGCTACTCAATGTCAGAACCGCAGTGGGGAAAAATGGATGAAAATTGATGCTTTTTTCCCCCTTTATAATAAAAGCTGACCATTCCCCATTTTGTTTCAGTAAAAAGAAAATGCCTACCAAAATATTTTCAGTATTAATTTATATTAAAATAAAGTTGAATAAATGTTTCCTTTGACAAAAATGGGGGGAAAAAAATCGAACCCAGCTATTTTTAACCCACTCCAGCACAGACAGATAAATAATCTCCTCCTTCTGCCAAACCATAGGCTCCTGCTCCGTGGATAAAATGCTGTGAGCATTATGGAAGAGATGATGCAAACAAGCACAATTAAGTGATTCTGTATCACACAGCAGGGGCCCTGGTAAATACACACCAGACAATTTGTAACCATGCTTATGTTTAAACATTTTATGTGTCTTGGAGATCCCAGCTTTAATTTAAACAAACACAAACTTCAGTGTATGGAGATAAATAAAACCAGAACGATAGCTTTCAGTCTGACAGGGCCCAAATGTGAGACATAGTCTGCATTATTTGGAACAATTATTTACCTAGGTGCAAAAATATGGTTTGGTTCCCTCTCTGTGTGCAGGCAACTCTTTCCATCACTTAGTTTTTAATGTTGTTTTTTTCTAAATTCCGAGGTAAACAATCCAGAAGGAAAAATAAGAGGAAGGACATTGATTGTACACTGTAAATTTGGGACTAAAATGTTTGACATCTCTAATAATGAGGGCTGTGTCCCAAGTATGTTTCCCATAGTAATTTTTCAGCATCCTTGAGGCAGATATTTCTTTTCCTAAGCACACAGAGGAGAGACCAAGCTCCTGTTCCACTCTGCATCTATTACTGGCAAATAGTGACTTTTTAAATGTTGTTGCTGTGTTGGGCACTTTCCAACAAGGTGGTAGGGATTATACATTTTCCTCTCAAGTTTTTTTTTTTTTAAGTCCCTAAACATTGCTGGATGATTTCCCTGTGCACAATTAACTAACCTGGATCAGCTCTGCAAGAATGAAATAGCAAAGTAAGAGAGTCCTCCAGGACACAGGATAATGCTGACCAGGTATTAAATTCATGCAAAACACACACTGACCTAGAGATTAGAAACTGAGGCACTGAACCAGGAAAAGTGCTGAGGGGCAGAACAGGCACATCAGAGCCAAAATCAAAACAAAACCCACACAAAAAAATTTACTACACTAAAAACATAAAAGCCAAATAAAAAAAAAACCCAGAGGGAAATAAAACCCCCAAACAAAATCCTCTAAAATTGTGCAAGACAGCTTTGGAATGTTTCAGCATTTGCCTGTCTATATAAAATAAATCCATAATGAGAACACTCACATGCCTGCAGTACACAATCATTCCCTCCCTATCAGACAAGGTTCCCTCTGTGCTGGATCTGCACATTTTACAGGATCTTCATCCTCCAAAGCTTAGTGGATTCCAGGGCCAAGCTCTCCCTTTTTGCAGAGGCTTGGCTTTGCTGTGCAGGGATTCCATGCAGTTTTCCATGGCCTGCCGCAGTCCCTGCTTCCCACAGGCACAACACGAGTCACTCAGAGCAGGGGGGCTGGGGCAGAACTTCCCTCCATCCTCATTTTACACCAGGAATTTCCAAGTTTTTGGGGGTATCCAGACAGTGATAAAATAGGTGAGAGGTTCTTGGGCCTGCCTGTAGGGCTTTTCTTTTTGAAGAAGGATATTTGGCAGCTTCTTCTCTTTTCATGGGTTCCTACAGTGGGGACTGAATGCATTTGGGGGTTCACTGGAGAACTCTGGGAGGGGGAGAGGTAGGAGTCAGAGAAGGAATGGTGTTCTTTGGCCTTTACTCTATCCTTATCAAAAGCAAGAACAGAAAACTGAGTGTATTTCTAACTACAGCACTGCAAAACTGTGCATTTCAGAAAAAAAATATACATATTTAGGACAGCATTCAGCCCTTTTTTTGACTTACTACTTCTGCAAAGGACTTTTCCTGGAGTCCAGATTCTGCTGCAGCTAAAATCCCCAATTATAGTAAGAGGTGCTTGCAATACAGGTTATTTTGATGGACATAATACCCAAAACTAAGCTTTCTACCATCTGTTTGTCCCTAAAATTTGAAAGCAAAGAGAACATATTTCACCACTGCGTCAGTGAAAAGTAAGATAAATGCTATTTAAATGCATGTGCAGCATATGTTCTTTCTTCTATGACACGTTCATCTGTAAGGTTTTACTCATTTCTCTGGAGACATGTATCAGTGGAAAAAAGAAGAAAAAGCCACCAACCTTCCACCCCAACCAATCCCTCCACAAACCCAACTTTCTGAGCACAGGTAGGTTTGTGGGACATGAGAGTGCTGTTCAAACTGCAAGTGACACTGGACTTCACACATTAAGTTAATTATTTATTCCCTTCTCCAATTCCCTCCCCTGGTAGCTTTAATGGCATGAGCTGGTGGATCTGGGAGAATCACAAGAAGGTAAAGCTGTGATGGGCTGGGAGGGTTTGTGTTATATATTTAAGCAGAAAGCTGGAAATTTGTTTTCCCAGCAGCTCCTTTGGGATGTTCAGCAGTTGGGAGACACAAATTAGAAGGGAAATAACCAACCACAGTTGTTACTGCAGAGCTTCACAGTGTCCCACAGAGCTGCCAGTGCTTTGCAGTGCTACCTGGTGACTGGGACACAAGACTGCCTTTTTCCCAGAGAAAATAGTCAGAATTAAATACCTGAAAACCATTTGGGGACATTGGTCTTGCATCTCCATGTGAGGTTTTGCAGACCTCTGGGTGCTCTGAGGCACTTACACTGTTGGGTTATGTTTTTTTTTTTAAAAAGCTAAGCAAGTTAATAGTTGTTATAAAGTGATTTATTACAGAAGCACATCAGTCTCAAAGGCAAAAACAAAGCAAAGCAATGACAAGAGCACATGGCATAAAGCAAGTGGCAAAATGCAACAGCAAGTGGTAAAATGCACATGGCATAAAGCCATGGCATAGAGCCCCAGCTCTCCCTAATGCATGTTCTTGTATAGAAACTTTTTAACTAGCTGAGACACAAACTCAGGCCACTACTTCTTAACTTATTACAATTTTAGTTTCTTAGCACGCCAGGCTACGTATAGACCACGTGCATGGCCTATCTTCTTCTAACAGAAAAATTTAAGCAATATTTTTAACTCCATTATGTCTGAAGCTAGGTTCTGGGAGCCTCTAAGGAAACACTAGTATGTTTTTTAATTTTCACTAGCACATGTACTACTTCTCAGGCGTTTAAGACCTTTTACTTACTAAAAGCACTTAAAACTTATTTCAATTACTTACTCGCTCATGCTACAACTTAAACTTTCACTTCTCCTTTATGTGTGAGTGGCTTAACATACTTCAACTCATCCAATGGCTTTAATTCAATTCTTGCATTCTGATCCCTCTCTGAAAGATTTAGAGAGACCCCTGGCTTACTGACTCCAACATCTCCCCCTCCTCATCTCCCTGGTGCATCTTCACCGCCCTTTGCAGTGGCTGCATGCAGGGCTGCCCCAAAGGAGGAAGAACCCAGAGCCACTTGTTCCTGCCTGGTTGCAAGGCTTTGCAGGTCTCTTTGGAGGCAGATCCTGTGCCTGGAGGTGTGAGATGTTGGAGGGTGTCTGGCTCGGGGGGCAGGCAGACACTCATACAGCAAATCTGGCTATAGCAGAGCAACCATGGTGCAGAGCCAGGGCATGACCCTGGAGCCATGTTTTGCTGTGATTCACCATTGTTTTCCTGTCCTGTCCTTTTTTCCCTTAATTCAGCAGGTGGGCCTGGTGTCAGGTGCACAGGGAGCCCTGGCAGAGGCACGAGTGCTGTTTGCAGGGAGCATGGGCTACTCTGCAATTGTGCTTGGCAGCTTTGTCTTTGGGACACTCCTCCTTCAGGACATCCAGCTGAGGGTTTGTTAAGCATTAGCAGCCCAAAGCAATTGTCAGTTGTTGAAAAGATGAAGGAATTGGGTCATTGGCTCCATGTGGAAGCAGGAGTCCCTGTGTTCTGCCCGTTTTCCCCTAAAATCTGCAGACTCATCATCCATGTGCAATGGCTTTGCCATGAGCTTTGCAGCAGCCACCTCCTGGCTACTCACACAAATGCACAGAGATTTCTGCACAGGATTCAGAGATGCTGCAGCCAATCTTCCTTGGTTCATGGAGGAATCCTCTGCTTTCAGTTCCTGGTGCTTTCTCCCTCCCCAGGATGCTGATTCAGCCACACACAAAGCCTGGCTGCTGCTGGCTCAGCCTCAAAGGTTGCACTCAGGAGAAGACTTGGAGCTCCAGCTGCCTGAGCCAGGTGAAACATTCCTGCTGTCCCAAAGAAATGCCCAGCACTCCCTGAGTTGAGTCTTTCATTCAGCTGCTGGCCCCAATTGATAAAAATCTGCTTATGTGCACCAGATCAGGACTCTGTTGGTTTAAAAGGAATGGGAAGAAGAGACTGCAAGGCTTGATAAGGGCAAGGAAGAACTTTTTTTTTATTTTTCAAAAAAAAGAGAATTTTTCATAAAAGAAATCTAACATGATTATATATTTCTAGCTCCACTTCCCATCTGTTCACCTTCCAAAGTGACATTTAAGGAGATGAGTTTATGATGCTGGAGGCATCAACAGCACTGGATTGAGTGGATCAGATCCAGGCTGGCTCTACAGCTACTCCAACCTTGCCTCAAGCTCAGCCCTCGTTTGTTTTCCTACAAGAGAGGTACCTTGATCTCTGGAAATACTGGCATCTGCCCTTTTCTTCTTTGCATCCCTTTCTGCTGAGAGCATTATCTGCCTTTTCCAGCACATGACTTGGCAGAACTGCTCCAACCCCCTGACATGCCTGAAAGCACTTTGGGTGAGGGGAAAGGCAACTCTGACCCAGGGTCTGGAGTTCAGAATTCACAGATCAGCACAGTGGATGAGCTCCAGGGCTGCTCTCCTCTCTGTCACACAGACAGGTGTGGTCCAGCACAACCCTGAGAGTCAATGACCACAAAAAGGATTCTTTTGGGAGGTGCCTGGGCTCCTTCATCCTCTGAAACGTTTCTGATGCAAAATGGGAAAGAATCCCCTGCTCTGTGGTGCAGCAGGAAGAGCTGAGCAGCAGCTGATATGACCAAGGCAAAGCTTCCTCAAAGACCAAAATCAACTGCAGGCATGGCTGTTAACAGCACAAAGATCCACCTCAAATGTAAACCAGGGAATGAGAAGGAATGGATGTCCGAGGAAGGCAGAAAGCTCACAGGCAGTGCAAAATGTGGGACAGGAAATAAACTGGATAAACTGGTGGAGAGGGACAAACAGCCATGGGAAGACAATGACAGGAGGAGAAAGAACATCTTCACACACAGCAAATACAAGGGCTGAGGAGCAGAAAGATCTCCTTCCTCGGGCAGTTGGACATCACAGGAGAGGACTGAGCCAGTTTTCCTTTGGGAAGTGCCCATTCCATTTCTGCCACCTCCCTTTCCTCTCCAGTCAAACAGGAGGCTCAGCCTTTGGGGAGCTCTGGAGGCTGCAGGCAGAGCTCTCCATGGGATCCCTGAGCTTCCCTGGGTGTGTATCCTGATCCTACAACTGCCTCTGCAAGGTTTGGGGTTTACTGACTAAGGGCACAATTAGGGGAAAAAAGGCACCAGCCACCCACACTGTTTCTGTCCCTCTGTTCTTGTCTCCCACAGAGGAAGGGCTCTGGCAATATTTATAGGCCTGTAATTTCCTGGAAGTTTATATAGCATGAAAGTAGAAGAAGTGATAAAATATGCAGTTTAATTGCAAAAACCCCATGTACTAATCTCACTAATGTGCTAGATTAAAACTGTAAATGTGTGAGGCTTCAAGGTGATTACACATATTTAAAACAAATTTTTCTTCTAAGTGTCTCTAACCAAACTCATATTTTATGGTATCCTGGACCTTACAATTGACTTTTATTTGTTTTATTTTTATGAATGGTATTGGAAGTATAATATTGTCATAAGGGATTCTCTTCCTCTGTGGATTGTTCCATGATTCAGGATTTCTATTAACTCCTCTCAGAATTTTTTGTCACACTAGGCTGCTTTAGTGGCTGCAAGCTCTATTGTGTCACACTGGGCTGTGTTAATCACTCAAGCTGGAGTTTACCCTTTGTGTGGAGGGAGAGGGCAAGGACTGGACATGCTGGAAATCTTCTAAAATTCTCTTTGGAGAACTTGGTTCCAGCTGAAGGCTCTGCATTGCTCCTGTGAGCTGCCAGCACCCCACACCATCTGTATTTCCTCACATTCTGGGGTTTTTGTATCCATGTAGAGACATTTGCCACAATGTCCTCTAAACCATATTTCCTAAAGAAAATTGATAAATTAGTCTACAAGCAAGCAGTGTCTGATGGGCTCTGCTGAAAGAAGTGACCACAGAAGTTAACTCCAGTCCCAGAAGATTCTCTGACTGGTTCAATATCACTTACTCCAAACTGGAATTTCAGTTATCACTTACTCCAAACTGGAATTTCAGTGGGCTGGTTATAGCTAACTGCAAATTTGCTAAAATGCTGGTTAAACAGCTCCTCTGGAGGACACTGGGCTCTCTTTGAACAGTGATTGCTTTACAGAGCTGCTTTTATTTTCTTTGGGAAGGAGCAGGCTGATCCTTCTCTCTTCACAGTCACGTCTTTACAACTCCAGTAGAGTTATTTCAGAATTTGGGAAGGACAACAGATTATTGCTATTCTCCAGGATCATCTCAGTCTGGGATTAGGGTAGGCAGCTTGCCCCTGGCTCAAGGGAGCAGAACAAGTGGCCCCTTGCCACACACTCATGCACTAGCACAGAATCATTTAATCAGAAAAGACCACCAGGATCATCAAGTCCCACTTGGTTTAGCTGAGAACCCAGGGCTAAACCTGTCCTCCCATGGGAAGGGAACCTGTTCAGAACCACACAGAGCAGCTCTGGACCCTGGGCTCACTCAGTGGCACCGCTGGGGGCTGCAGGACACACCTTAGATATCTTGTTCCAGGAATAAGGATCACTTATTCCCAAATATCCCACCAAAATGCTGACTAATTGCCTAAAAATCCCCCAAATCTATAAAGTCCCAAACTGCAGCACCCCCCAGGCCCCTCCATTCAGGACACACTTTGTGCATCCCCAGGCTGAGCTGGCAGGAGCATTGACTTTGGGACCTGGGAGTCCACAACCCACTCACATTCACTGTGCACCAGTTATATTTAATGCTAGGAAGGGAAAATAATCTAAACATCATTTTGCAAATGGTAAGCTATTAAACTAGCAAATGATTTGAGACAAGAGCAACTACACGGGGTCAGCTTCTCTTTCAAACACTCCCAGGGTACATTGTGTGTAGCTTTGCCTCATGTAAATACCACGGCCTTGAGGTTTTTCCTTGTGGCTTTGCTCTTTCTCTCATTTCTGCAAGGAGGCAGAAGGAATAAATAGATGTTTTTATCACCACTTTTTTGCTTTCAGAAAGTTCACATATTGCATTTTTGACATTATGTAAATTAAAAATCACCATGGCATTACCTGAAATAAACTATTATATCACTCCTTTCACGCTACTTTAGTTAAGATACTGTCAGCACTTTCATTACTAGCCCTTATTTCAAGGAGTTTCAGACTTAGCTGGTAAAAAGGTGGGGAATTCTATTTATTTATTATTTTTAATGGAAACTTCTAACACATTGCCATCTTGGGGAAGAATTTAATTTTCTTCAGATTTTAGGAAAACCTTCTTGTCCATTCTGTTACTCAGATGCTATGAGGGTATTAACCCACTACCAGTTTGAGCATCAGGTTGGTGATACCCCAGCTCCATGACCAATTCCATTCTCCATTCAGGTTTCCACTGGCCCAGCCAGTGCCACCAAAACAATGCAAAACCCAGCCCAGCTCCAGTGTTGGGGCACACCTGGAGGGACAAGGGCAGTCCTGGCACACAAATGTGTCACCAGTGTCACAATGTTTGTGTGCCTGCTCCCCCTGGCAGGCTGAACTCCACACGCATCTCTGGGGAGATACCTGCCTTCAGGAAGTTGTGCAGAAAGGGGAATAAATTTGATCTCCATGTCAGGTAGAACAAGGAACAATTACAGCCAGGGAGATCCAGACCAGATATTAAGATAAACTTTCTAACAGCAAGGGTAGTTAAACTCCAGAAAAGATAGCCCAGGGAAGGTGTGAAATTCCTACCCAGGGAGGTTCTGAGTATAGATTAGACAAATGCTTGACAGAAGTGACAATTTTGATGTTCCTTTGGGGCAGGGGATTATATCTTGATTTCCTTTCCAGCCCCGTTTCCTACAGTACTTTGGAAATCATTTAGAAATAAGAGGATACATATTTTGACAGCTTCCATCCCTCCCTGTGCAATCATGAGCTGTGGGACACCTCACTGCAGCTGTGTCCTTGGGATCCCTGTGTAAATTCCACGAGCTTTCCCGCTCTGCCACCTCCCCACAGCTGTGCCACCCCTTCCTGTCAAACAGCACATAAAAAGGGTTATTATTCTCAGTGGCATCTGTCAGGCAACAGGCTTCACCAGCCACCACCAGGAGCCAGAAAAAGGCTTTTTATTTAATTAATAAAGCCTTTAGCAGGTGAATCCCAGCCCCTTTTCTGGTGGCTGCAGCCAAGAGCTCTGCCCAGCTCTGCTGATGTGTCTGCCTTCCCTGGCAGGCGGGGATGAGAGTCCAATTTGTGAGCCACAGGAAATTTCACAGGCAAAATGCAAACAGCCAATTTCAAGCTTTGTTTAGAAATATTTTCTGTGTTTCCTGCTGCTGCAAGAAACCAAGAAGGTGGAAAAAAAACCCAAACAAGAATTCACTCAGCCTCTTCAGTGCCACTCATTTTTCCGCCCCAGTAAAGCAAAATGCGAGCTGCGAACCTGGAGGGAGCCACAAGGTAAAGAGGGAGGAGCTGCTGCTTTGCTCTGCAGCTTCCTCCTCTCCCTTTTTCTGAGCTCTTCATGCCCCTTTCTTTTACCTGTCTTTTATCACCTCCCACATTATCCCAGCTCTGTCCTTCCCCAGCTGCCGAGCTCCTCCCCAGTTTAAACTTTGCAGGACCAACCTTTGCCTCTCTCCCTGTCCAACTCATTCTCCTGGCTCTCCAGTGAGGCTTCTTGTTGGCTCCTTAGTCTGACCAGAGCAAAATTGGAAAATATCTCCCCTTTTTCCAGCCTAGGCTGGAATTACTAATTCAGTAACTGCTGAGACAGTGTTGGCTTGTTGTAGAATTTCCCAAGGTACATTCCTACGTCACATATTGCCTGGCTGAGAGCACACAGGGATGGCCACAAAAGCAAATATCACAGAGAACCATATGTTTTCATTTCACTTGGGGCAACTCCTTGGATTGGGAATCCCTCCATGCCTTTGGTCCTGTCACTCACCTTTCTAACCCCCCAAAAAGCAAACAGCATTTTCTTCTCCCACTATCAAGACCCATCTTCACACATATTCAAGTTATAAAAATCTCTACACATTCAAGTTGCTTATACACAGATTTCATGTTCAGAACACAGACTCAGTTTTCCATAGTCATCTTTCCTATTTTTTAATCATCCCTAACCATAATGCTGGCAAGTATACGGACAGACAAAAGGGACTCAAGGCTTTTAAAAAATGTATGTATGTAGGCACATATATATTTTTCATTTTTGGATGTTTCCCTTAATCATATCTTGAATTAATGCAGGGCTTGTTCATTCGGAGCTCTCATTACCCTCTTAATTAACTGTGCACAGATGGAAAAAGTCGGAATTGCTTCACTCGAGTTGTTCTGCTAGTTTTAAAATGAGATGGCAGATGGAGGACAAGGCAGAAAGGGCTCAGCTCAGAGGTAGGAAACAAGTTTTCAAGCTGTCACAGAAACGTCAACAAACACTCCATCTGTTTATGAGGTGTACCAGGCAGAGGCAGTTTTAAGTGCCATCCCCAGACGTGAGTTCAAAGAATTCCAAACAATTAGCAGCAAAATGAAAGTTGCAGTTTTGGTTTGAGGTTTACCAGGACGCTGTCAATCTGTGTTGCTGACACTGGAGCCGGGAGCAGCCACCACAACACTTCAGGAATGTTTTTGGTGTGGCAGCAGCTCAGCACACTCAGGGTGGGGGCTGGCTTGCTAAGACTCCATCCCCAAAGCTCTGCAGACAGACCCAGAGAAAGGACAGGTGTTGCCAAAGGCCCCAAAATAAGAGAACCTCTTGAAACTGGTAAAAAACACCCAAAGAAGGAACTCTGAGCTTGTTCCTATGAGCACGAGCCCATAGAAAGGAAGGGTCCTTAGCTAAGAGCCCCAAATACAGACAACACAATTTTCTAGGAAAAAGTCTAATTCCAGCTTTTCAGGAGTTTTCTATAAGTGGGTGGATTTCTGGAACTAATCAGTGTTAGCATTTGGGAAGTAGAGACAGTCAAGTGTAAATGAAGGCAGGTAGACAAGGGCATAAAGCAAAGAAAGAATACAATCCCATCCTCTCCTTTCTTAGAATAGCCCTTGTTGAACTGCTCCAGTGGGATGTTAAATTGTTCTCCTGCTGGAAGTGATCCCAATGGAGGAGGGCACAGCACTGCTATTGGCATTTTAGAGAAGCAACAGCACGGAGTGAAATAACCGTGTCAGGGCAGTAACACGTTTGCTTTGGATATTTAAATAACCAAGGAAGCCTACGAGGAGCACATCTGCTCCCTAGCACTGCAGCCAGCCCCTGAGAGCAGGGTACAGCTGTATCCAGCCTTTGTGGCTTTATAGATGGGTACCAGACACGGTTACTGGAAACTGGATTGTACCCATGTGGTTTCCACATAGGCGGAGATGGCAGAAGAAATACACACACAAAGCACTTCTGCACAGCTTCTTGTGATATACTTGCTAATTCTTTTTCCAGTAGGTTGAGCTTTTTTTTGGGCAACACCATATGTTACAATGATGGGAAGATCCAGGATCCCATCCACGTACTCTCATTTGAAAACCGAAACTACTGACTTGACTTTTCCTCAAATTCAGAGCTAACTGGGTCTGTCACAGGTCCAACATTTTCCATACCCTTTTTTTTTATAATGAACAATTTCCAGACATAAATTAAAAAGTACCCACCTGACAGGTGCTTGCAAACAACATCCTCAGCAAAAGCTGCAATAGAAGGTTTTCTATTTCCCCTTGATATGGTGCATATGTTTTCATTTATAGGAAACACCAACTGCTTTTCCTAACTCTTCTCTAGCTCTCCACATGGCTCTACACTGTGCAGTTAATTTCGCTTAGGCCCAGCCAATATTCAGTTATTTTTTACCCAATTGGAAGGAACATACACGAACCATGAATTCTGTCCATTCTGAGGGTGCTCGGAGTGTTATCTCCCAGCTGAGAGAGAACAGAGGCAGACCAGGCTGCCTGGGCCTCTTCAGAGCCCTGCCAAAATTTGCTCTGCAGGTTCAGGCAATTTCTTGTTGCTTTTGTGTGTGTGCACCTACAACAGGATTTTAAAACCAAGAGTGCATTTCTTGAATATCAAAACTTCCTCTTTGTTAAACTTCAGTTCACATGGCAAAGTACACTTGGTGCTCAGAAACTGAACTGCTTTTGGATAAAACACACTCCTAATTCACTGATAATAGTCAGACTTTGGGACCGGACCAGAGGCAGCCTAAAATAATTCCCTTTAGATGATTGTAGCATGCACACTGCTCCTTTACACCAAATGTTTTGCTCTCCACAGGTACCACACTACTTGCCAAGCACAGACACTGCCTCTGCTCTGCATTAGTCAGTTTTTCCTTGTGGGACTGACAGAAAGTGTGCCTTGTGATGGAAGGGAACATTTGAACTGTGAAATGATACAGGAGAGGTGGGGTGCAGCTGGAGGTGTCTGTGGAGGAGCTGGGCAGCTGACAGGACAGTTTGGGTCTCATGGCCTGGAGTGCAAGTGCTTTATTTGGTTTTTGGAGAGTTAACTCCTGTCTGAACTAAACCATCACAGGCCTTTCTTTCAGCAGAGTGTGAAGATCCACATGCCCAAGGGGAAGCCACGATCTCAGTTTTGCCTTCAGTGCTGTTGGTACACGGTGTGCTCAGACCCCTGAGCACTGCCAACCCATCAAATGATGCTGGGGCTGCAGAGCTAATGGCCATGGGGAATAGGAGAGCTGAACCAGAACATCTTGTCAGAGCAGAACCACCACAGGTGACACTGGGACACCAAGGCTGCCCTTGGGGAATCGTGGAGGAACCCAGAAATATTCAAGGCCCTGTCAGAAAAAGAATGTGAATGTGATTTTCTTCAGGCTGCAGCCTAGGAAGCTCAAAAGGCAAAAAAAAACCAAAAAACTCTCAAAGCTTTTTCTGTAGAAATAAGAAAAAAAAAAAGGAGAAAGAAATAAAGGAGAAACTGAGATAAGAGGAGCAGCTCATCTCTGTGCATGTTCTCAGTCTGACAGGAGTACCCTTCCCAGGGGCTTCTTATCAGAGCCTCAGCTCCCTCAAGGTCACAGATCAGGGTAATTACACTCTGATAAGCACAGTCCTTACTCATTTGCAGTTACATACCATGGTTCCTCATTTTCTGCTCTGAATGCTGGGACAGAATCAACACCCCACAGCACCTGCAATAGTCTGCAGCTCCAAACTGGTTGCGGTTCAAAGGAATGATGTGTAATTCTGGCACGTACACCTCAAAAAGTGCTTTAGGAGACTTAGGTGCTAAATAAAGGCAGGTGATGCCAGTGTTGAGGAGTCCAATACTATCCAAGGCATCCTGTGGGCTCGTCAGGGTAAATACTACAATCCAGATTATGGAAAAAGCCAGCACCCCCTGTAATAGTTTTCTTCTGGTATTGCAATAATCCTGAAGTAACCACCATGGAAACACCAGTAATGGCAGGAAAGGAAAAGGATATGTTCATCTCCTGAGAGCCCTGCAGTGAGCTGAGGGATGAATAATCCAGGATCCTCCATCCTGAGCTGCTCATATTTTTAGCAGCTTCCTGTGCAGTTTACAAATTGCTCCACAAAAGTGAATCCTCAATAGCAAGTACTGGGAAAGGTTCCTGTGTCCTCCACAAACACAGGCCAGCCCCATGGGAATCCTACACAGACAGCTCTCCTGCCCTGTGGAGCACACAGAGGACAGCGTCCCCTCCTTAACCATTACCAGCCCTCCAGTTCAGAAATGTTCTCCCAAAGGAGCTCTAAGGAGCTGATCCCTGCTCCCAGCAAGGCCCAGAGTCCTGCAGCCTGCCTGGCCTGGAGGCTGGGCAAGGAAAACTCCCCAAGGCACTGCTGGGTCATGAATTTATTTAATGACTGAGCAGAGGACAATTTCAGTTTTAGAATATTCCCCCTCCCCATGCACACACCTTTACTTTTTTCTCCCTTCTAAAAGAGGTACTTAAATCATCCCAATGAATAATAAGGATGCTTGCCAACCCAATTTAAGGCAATTTCCATTTCAGTCCCAATATTGTCCTCAAACATACTTTTCCCTTTATCTGTGGAATGGCCTGTTCTGCACAGCACCTTAAATAGAAAGTGCTATGCCAGCTAAATGCTGCCTTTCAACTATTACAATAAATATCTGACAGTGAGGAAAATAAGAAAAGAGGCAGGCGGGGACTGATCTGCTTTGTCACACACTCCTGACTTGGCACCCAAAGCTGTGTCAGTCCATTAGCTGCTCTTAATTTCCTTGTTCTTCGTGGCAAAGGTGGCCATAATTGGTGGAGCTGCTGGAAATATCACATAAATGGGGTGATTCACACTCAGAACTGTCACTGTAATAAAATCCCATTTAGAAAATATCCCCATCACCCAAGGAAAAAAGCAAGCTCCAGAGCCTGTCCTCCCCCTGCTTGCTCCTGTAGGGATGAGTGACCCATCAGCATCAGCCAGGAGAACAAACCTGTCCATCTCTGGTCAGAATTTAAAAGGGACATCAATTCAGAGAGCCTATAATCAGTTCAGACACAACAGCTTTTGTTTGGATTTTTTGGTGGGACTTTTCAGACTGGACAGAAGCCAAGGAAATAGAGACAAATATAATATGGAAAACCCCTTCTTGCTATTATCAGTATCATTAATGTATGTGTGCTTGAGGAAGTGATAGATGTGAAAAGAAATAAGCAGAGCTGCCTTGGAGAGACTTGGCACAGCAGGATCCTGCTCACTTTACTCAGCAGTGCTCTCAGATCCAGACTCTCACACTTACCTTTTCACCTGTCAGATGGAAAGAATTGGAGTGGCACCTTAACTGGAGCAAGGAACAGCCTTTTAAAATATATGGAACTTATATAAAGTTTTGAGTCTAGGAAGCAGCAGTTTTAATTTTGAATACACTCCAAGTTTCATATGGAAAACACCTTAATTATTTGCTTTTGGACAAATCTTTTGGTGGCACTCTCAGGAACCCTACTACACTTACAACTCAGATGCTGAACCTCTTCCCCCCCCCAAAAACAAACAAACAACTGGTCTACTCTAAATTCCATGGTTCTTGGGAAAAAATGAAGCTTATTTTAACAACAAGACTTGTCACTCTTTAATAAATTTCCAATAACTAGCAAGAACAAGCTGCATAGATATCTCCAAACATTTTCAGTGAATTAAGTAGACATCTTCATCACACTAGGATTAATCCCAACCTGACATAAAGCCTGGGGGTGGATGTCCAGGCCCTTGCCCATCTTCTGACCTTCTTTTGCCCAATTTTGCCCAGAAGCACAATACAAAACCCACCAGCAGATCAGGGTATGCTGCTGTGAATTCTGAGCATGCACTGAATCCTTCTTAAAAGGATAACAAGGAGGATTTGTGGTCAAGGGTTTGGTGTTTCCTTTTGGACCAGGCTGGTTAGGTAAGGCTTGTCACTGAAAGGGCTGGATTAGGAGAGTTTTGCAGCTGTGCTTCCTAAAATATTTACTCAGTGTCCACTGGAGCAGTTTGCAAAGCCATCAGCACTCACTCTAATCTTCTTGAGCAGCCTGAGTGAGCAGTGAAATGAAAGAGTTCAGCAAAGTCCACAAATATCTGGTGAGATTAATCTTGTCAATTATAAACACCTCTTGACTCTGAAGTGGGTTGAGATGGGGAATTTGAGACTTGGTGTCCTTTTTTGACAGACCCACAAAAGCCATTTGCCCCAATTATCATAGAAGAAAAGAAATGCTGCCTGGATTATATGGTAGGAAAATCTGCAATGTTAGGGAGAAACACAGCCTGCAGATCTGGAGTGGTGAGAGGCACAGTGTGTTTGGTAGCTCTCCACTCAAACAGGAATTACTTCAGGGAGGAAAAGCTCTCCTGGAAAACAGAACATGCAGGGTAAGGTCTCTGATCTCCCAAAGGCTTCTCCCTGCTCCTCAGCCAGGAGGTTTTGTGGGATATGCATGGACAGTGGTATTTTCTTGGTTACAGAAGAAAACAGATGAGGAATATCCTGCCCTTTGCCCACACAATTCCAACAAAAGCTAATCCAACCTTGGGAACTGTGCTCTGTTTTTTAACCCTCTAATGAGATTGGTCTTGTTATAGCCTTGCCAATCCACCAAGTGCCTGGAACTCGTCTCCAAGCCAGGAGCAAGGCTAATTACCAAGAGCACCAGGTCCAGAGAAATGAGTAACACTCAGCCTCCAGACCAGCAGGTCAATCCAGCAAAGCACAAAGCACACAGAACCACATCTCATCAGTCCAACAGACCCAAAACATTACAAGTTAAAGATGTGCAGAAGTGCTTTGTCACACAGGGGCACTGTGATCAGGGAATATCATCTGACCCAACCAACTCTGTCAGCTTGGGTGCCTCCCTCCTCCCCTCACAGCCCTGCAAGTCTCAGTAAATTAAGAAGTCAGAGCAACACCACGGAATTAAAAAAATAATAATAATTATAAAAAGCGCTGCAGTGAATCACAACAGCAGCCCCTGGCTCTCAGCACTGCCTGCACCAGACAAATAAGTACCTCAACATCCCTCACAAGCAGCATCCTGAACTGGGGCCGTGAGCACAGCCTGAACAGTTGGTGCCAACTATTGTGATAGCTGGAATGAGCCAAGGAAAGCAGGAATCTGGCTTGGAACCAAGCACAGGTTCTGAAGATTAAGACATTTTAGCTAATGAGGAGGTGTAGCAGAGAGAGCAAGAAAAAGATAGAGAAGCAGTAGAATGGAAAAAAGGCAGTGGGATGTGAGCCTTCACAGGAATTCACAACAGGACAAGCTGTGGGAGTTTTTGTGCTCTATTGTGAAGGGCCACAGCAGGAGCAGGCAGCAGAGGGAAACTCTCCTTTGCAGCATCCTTGACCTCCCTCCCATGAAATATCCCCCTTTTTGCCAAGGTGCCTCTGGCTGTAACACTGTAGTTCATTTGTGCTTCTTTTGCCAATCATTGTGTCTCTGTGATGGCCTGAGTCAAATAAGGAGCCCAGACAATCTGAGGAGCACAGCTGGGTCCCACCGTCTCTGTGTCAGTAGTGTTGCAACTTTTTCTAGTTGTTCTAAAACATTTGTCCCTTTAGCATCCCATCCTCCTGTGCCAAGGGGTAACTGTCATCACAAGCAGTGTCACTGATGCTCTGTACTGCTTTTGGCTCTTAACAGCACACACACAAAACCAACAGGACACCCCAAAACCTCACAAACTGAACCATCTCACCCAAAGGTGTTTTCTCCTTTCGACAAACTTATACTGTAAGATATATCTGAGTTTTACTAACACAGATGCCTGTCCCTCCCATTTTAAAAGCAAATTGCTATTCAGGGCTGCTAGAAAGTAGCAGATGAAGAGGACAGTGATGGATGATGCCCTATAAAACACATTCCAGCATAGAACCTTTGTTCCCCTGCTCGCCTTCCCAGCCCAGCACAGCGTGCAATAATCCACAGCAGGTCTTTGTGCAGTGTGGGTTTTCTACTGGCTCTCACTGCCTTTTACAGTATTTCTGCAACAGAAGACAAGCATGGCCTCAGGATATAGGCAAGTAGAAGAAACATAATTTTATGGAGTAATTGAAGCTGGAAGGACCTCTGTGGGTCAGCTGGTACCACCCCCGACTCAAAGCAAGGCCAGCTTCAAAGTTACATCAGATAAACTGGCAATAGTGATTATTTAGGACCCCTGTGGTCTGTTTGCATAAAGTCAGCTCAGGCTGGCTTGTTTTATTCTGCCCTTAGCCTTGCTGAAGTCAGAGCACCTCTTCATCCCAGAGGACTCTTTCTCCTCTCTCAGCTGAGGCACTCTCAAAGGAACACCAAAGGAACACCATTTCCTAAAGGACTCCAAATTTAGAGAGTCTCTTCAGAGTAGGGAAGAAAAAAAAGTAAAGCATCAACAAAGGGAGGAAGACTCAGCCAAAGCCAGCAGGCACGACCAGGCTGGAATCAAGACTTTGTACAGCTCCCAGTTTGCCACCAGCTCAGCACACATCCTTCTCTCCCAGCTCCATAAAACACCAACATTCCAGCAGAGAGAGTCTTTCCCCTGACCAGAAAGCTTTCTAGATCCACAAAAACTGTAGTCACATTTCATCTGGCTGTGGTTTTTGGTCTCCACCAGCTCAGGGCAGACCAGAACAAGGCACTCCCAGATGAGAAGGTCTGCACCCAACTGCAAGGCTCCCCTCACTGCTGGCAGCCCTCGGTGCCTCCCCCTTCACAGGAAAGGAACTAATCTAATTAGCACCTGAAAACAGCAGAAATGAGGTCACTTGCTTCCTGTGTAAAGCTTAATTTTGTATAATTTATTTTTTACATTTTCGAATTGAATGAATATTAATTAACTGGAGTTTAATGCAGAAGATGAAGACATTAAACTCTCATTAACAAACACTGAGTCCTATTCATCCCCAAACATTTCACATCTGCAGCATTAAGTTATCAAAGGAAAAATCTGCTATGATTTATGTCATTTTCTGGTGGAAAAAGGGAGGCAGTAAACCTGCTTTATCAGCTAATTATCTTCAGGGTGACACATGGCTCTGTGGGCACCCAGGGATGGCACGTGGGTCCCAGTGAGGCACAGGCAGGCAAAGCCATGTGTTTTTCTTGCCTGCAGCACCACTCACGGAGCTGGAAAACAAACCTGGGCCACCTGTGGCATGTCATGGAACTCCTTGAAATGGGCACTGGGGAGGTGAACACAGCAAGGTCCCAGAGCTGGTGGCAGTAGGGATCATCTCTGCCACAGGCAATCAGCCTCACTGGAGGGCTGGGAACAAGAAACTTTTCTGGGCTTAGCCTAGGGAATTTGAGGAGGCTTTATTTGTTATTCCACAAATTATTATTATTATTATTTCCAAATGTTCTTATTCACAAATGTTATTATTAACCACGTGTAGTGATTAAAATGTCACCCCTTGGTGGACCATCCATTCATTGGGCACAGGGCTGTTTCTCCTCCAGCACGAGGAAGATGAGGGGCAGTAACTCTTCTCCCCCTTGCAGAAGGTTCCCCCTGCCTGTAAATCAGCTGCAGGTGTTATGGCCAGAGCTCCTGAGCAGGGAAGTGAGGGATGAGCTCAGGCTGCTGGCAGAGACTCCCACAGCTCACCCAGTTTGTCGTGAAGGGAAATGTGTCAGATCCTTCACTGGCTCAATTTACTTTAAACACAAACACTGGGAGATGTCGCTGTACTTCAGAGAGTGGAGCATAGATGCAATGTACTAAAAGTGTCCCAAAAAGTTATTCAGTGATTTTTAAAGGTGTTTCTTCCTTGTCATGTCATTTATAATTTAATTAGTGGCAGGCTGTCATGCAATAACTATAAGCTATAGATTTATGCACTGGAGAAAAATAGCGACCTCATTCTTAAAGCAGCAGAGCTTGCTCCCCCTGAGCTGGTGGAGTTGCCATCTGCTGATAGTTCCCTGGAATGTCACCTGTTCTGTTAAGTATATTTATATAAATGAAACAGTATATCTTCATCACCTCCCCCCCCCCAACTATGATTTATTTCAGCAGGTTTTACATTTCAATAGCGTTTTCATTTCTCCAATAGAAATCTTTCGTGGATGTGAAACCTGATTTTATATCTGCAAGTAGACGTTACAGTAAAGAAAGTGGTAACAGCAATCAACTATAAATCATGGAAATAGCCTAGAGAAGTAAGTCTGAGAACCAAAACAAGAGGTGACAGTGGAGACATTTAAAAGCTCAGAGAGAAAAACAAGTCTCGTGATGCCTGTTCCACATCAACAAGAATTCAGTGAGCTGGTGGAGATGCAAGGAAAGGAAATCTGGAAATGTGGTTAAAAAGCAAAGCAAAGGCAGAGCAGCCTTTGTGCCCTGCCAACATAGGTCAGCTGAGGCAGAAAATGGAGCTGTTGAAAACAAATAGGAGACTGGCACATGGACAATATCCTGCCCTGATAATCAGAAACCTGAAAAAGCAAATTCCTCTGCTGCACTGCTTTGGGGAGGACAAAATACAAAAATGATTTAACCAGACTCCAGCTCCACTGACGGATCTGTTCTCAAACCCCAACTCCTGAGACATACAACCAGAACTAAGACACAGTGGGAGCCCTGAGGGCAGAGCAGGCTGGTGGTGGGACTCAAAACATCCAGATCCTGGAGGGACTGATTTTCCTTGCTGTGGGCACACCAAGAAAACCAAAGGTACTTTTAGACACCAAAACTACATTTTATTTGAACCCAAGCTGGAATTTTTAGAGTTGGAATGAGCTTAAAATAAGTTGGAAATTGGCTTCCTTAAGGCTCACTCACTGTCAGGAGCTTTATCAGCTGCTGCCAACTCCACTCACACCAGTTGTTCATGGAGCAGTGTCCCTGCAGCATCTGGGCTCCTCTCACACGTGGCAAACCCTGCTGCCCTAGTGGACAGTACAGCTTTCATTGGGAAAGAATTAAATTTAGCATTAATCCCAGAAAAAGTTATCCCTTCTTGGTCAAAATGAAAAAATCTGATCAGCTGAAAACATTTATTGAAAAGGATCTAAAAAAATGACACCAGAGGACATCATCTCCCCCTGCATGTGTTTTCCTCTAAAGGAAGTTTCCCATTAAGCAGAGCACCCAGCACCTGCCCAGCTCCCCTGCTCTGTTCCCAGTGCTGTGACAGGACACACAGCACTGGCTCTCCCCACCTCCCTCTGCTTGGCTTTAATGAAATATGAACAGCCTAGAAAGAGCATGTTAGCTCTGGGAACGTAATCCCTGCTCCTAAAAATCACATCAAAGTGACTATGCACTTGGCCTTGCCATCCCCTGCCTGGGTGCAAACACAGGCTGCTGCTTCCCTGTGTCAGGATTTCACAGGACACCTCAAGGATGTTGCTGCTGAAATGAAAGGCAGCGAGGAAAATAAAAAAATAAAGGATGTTCACTGCTGTAGTCTCACAAAGGCAATTGTATGATTCAAGGACTCACTGAAGGTCAGCTGCTGCGAAAAAGACCTGCTAGGAAAAGCAAGCTAAAATCCCATAATTAAATGGACAATTTGCCACCTACAAAGCTACCAGCCCACTGTGGAGTTTTGGTGATAAACGTGCAGGATAATGATAAGAGGTTTGTGGTCTTCACGAGATAGGAGACCCTCCAAGAGCCAGGATCAAGCAGACTTTTATTTCTGTGGGTGGAGGAGTGGTGTGGAGCAGGGCCAGCAAAGGAGCCATCAAATCCCTCAGGAGAGCAGAGAGGAAAGGGACAAGAAGGAGTTTGCTATGTGCAATCTGTGATGCACAGATCTCCTCTGGTGAAAGGAAGGACTTTGACAAAGCCTGTGAAAGAAGGCCAGGGGATGAACCCAAGGCCCTGAAAGCACACTCGATGGGTG
Organism: Rhabdornis inornatus; assembly: GCA_013397075.1. Classification (NCBI taxonomy): domain Eukaryota; kingdom Metazoa; phylum Chordata; class Aves; order Passeriformes; family Rhabdornithidae; genus Rhabdornis; species Rhabdornis inornatus. The sequence continues at coordinate 646,574 of VWZS01004810.1, forward strand.
TGAAAATATGACATGGTACCCGGTGTCAGCTGCACCAAAAGTGGAATTATTGCAAGAGAATAAAGATATTTTTCTATATGGAGAGTATAATTATGGGAAAATACATTTTTTAAAGACAAATCAACTGTGATCTTTTTTAAAACAGGGTTTAATAAAACACTTCTGCAGCTGAATCTTCAAGAGGTGAAAAGAAATTCTGAAAATCAAGATTCAATTCAAACGACAGTGTAAACTCAATTTTGTGTTTTCACAGGTAACTTTTTTCTTTCAGCAGAAGGAGGGGGAGTTTTAAAAATTTTCAACAGTCTCTGCCATTAAAATGGAGTATTAAAACAGAATTAACAGCACATCTGTTAATCATGACACCTTGAATGTTTCCTTATCTCATTTTGTTTTTTTCACAGTACATCTCTTTGTCTCTAAATTTCATCTGGTTTTTCTGCCTGGGTTGTAAACTCTTCACAGCAGGGACTATTTTCTTATAATACATTTGTCCAGCACCTCAAATGTTGTGAACATAATGTGATGTGAATAATATATGGCACTCCTCTCCTGAACAAAAGATAAAACTCAGAAGCAAAACCAGATGATGATGGCTTTGTGATAGTGGAACAAAATTCAAGACAAACCTCACTGCAGCGTGAGGTCTCCATTGTGGCTCATGAAAGTAAATGCCAAATGGGCTTGACTGTAACAGAAATGATCTCTAAATCATTGCAGGCTATGCAACTGCTGCACATAATGCTCCCAAAAAACCCAGCCCAAACTCTCCTCCATCTAACAGTGGAGCTCAAAATTCTATTGCAGTTACCTCCTGCCAAGAATAGCAGAGAGCAGCCTGCACACAGCATCTGCTCACAGAGAGCAAAAACATCTGGGAACAGGAGCTCACACCTCCACCTGCCTCACCTGTGATATTCCTCTACAAAGGAGGAGGTAGCACAGGTTTTATGGGAATGTTTCTGTCCCTGGAAATAGGATTGCCTCTAAGGCACCACATTCTGAGGAAAAACAAGGGAAACTTCACCCGTGTGGGTTTTTCTCTGTTCCCATCTCACACTCAGCTCTTTGTGCCTTTCCTCCCTGTCTTCACGGTTGCTCTTGTGTGATGTCTTTTCCATCATGAGCAGCCGGTCTGGGTCCCCAAACCTCTCTCTTCTTTTAAGAGAGGAAAGTGCCTCCAAGAATCAGGAGAGATACTGCTCCATCTTCCTCTTCCTAGAAAGTAACCCTGCTCCTGCTCCTACAAACTCACACCTTGCTGTGCAGCCTGTCCCTTTATGTTCAAAGGGGAACACAAGTGAGACAGACTCAGAAATCTTACAGGGGACTTTGTTGCAAAAGGCAATGACAACTGTAGACTTGACAGAATTTTTAACAAAAGATGGAGGACAAAACAAATCTCCAAATGCAGCACGGAGAGCTGTCATTTAGCAGGGATAAATGACTCCATGATACCTTAAATCTGCCCTGTTGTCTAATTCTGAAAAAAAAACCCCTGATGACAGCCGTTCTAGAATCAGCGTTTGGAAATATACAACAAAAGGAAAAAGCTTTATTAACACTGGAAATGTACTCTTAGCTTGGATTTCCTTTTCAACACCCAGCTTGTTCATCTCACAGCTCAATGAACTGTTAACAGCACATATTTCTCCTGTTCCAGCAGCAAGCCCAGTTACTTTGGTTTCTGCTAACTGCAGACAGATGAGAGTCAGCCTTGCTGGGGAGGGGGAGAGGGGAAGGGAGCTGGAGCAAGGGGATGAGAGGCACGAGGTCTCAGCAGAGAACTGGCAAGGCTGATGGGTTACAGGCTGGACTTGGAGGTGCTTTTGAGCCAAATGCTGCAGCTTTTCTGTTCTTTGTGCATTGTGTGAGCCTTTCTGCACTGGGGTGTTTTTAAACCCAGCCAGTCCCTCAGCGTTCAGCAAGTTTGGAGATCACTGTGTCAATAGCTAAATTGTGGAATTCTGCTGTGGGTTTCATAGTCTGAACCAGACATATTTCCCTGTCCTTTAATAGCCCAACCCAGCCTCCTTTCTGGAGACCAGGAAGTGTCCTTGTCCAGTTGTGCATAAATACAACAGGCAACCACCACCCATAATAAAGTTTCAGATTCTCCAAGATAAAACAAAGTCAATATTCTGTAAATAAACAAGAAGTTACATCTGCAAACCACAGCTGCGAGTAAAACGTTCACAGTTTAAGTAAAGATGTAAGGGCAGACACTTGTATTATCTGTATTCCCTAATAATTTTATTTTGCTTTTATCTTCCATCCTTTGCCAGAATGTCCTGTGTTACATGTGTGTTTGAGCAATGAGAACATGGAGAAATGACCCAGCCAGTCAGGAGGAGGAAGAAGATCAAGGCAGGTGCCCTGGAGGGTGGACTTTCATATCCACCCCTTGTCTGGGATGGTTCCAAAAACACCAGACCTGGGGAAATCTGCTTTGTTCCAGGGATGCCAGTTGTGGATTTAGGCTCTGGCCTCAATTCTTAGGCAGAAAGAAAATCCAAAGGGCAGAAGATGAGAAAATGGACCAAGAGTCTGGGGTGCCTTCTTCTAGCAATAATGTAGATTTTTTTCAGTGGAAACTTAAATCAATTTGACAAGAAATGCTTGCTGGACACAAATGTGGGGTAAATACAGAAGATTTGAGCTGACCTTGAAGTGATTCACAGGTGTAGTCATGCTCTGGCTCTGATCCTTTCCTCTAACCCTCCCTAATTTCCTGTCAAAACTTGTGCTTTCTGCACCCTAATCTGGGAGTGTTATTTATGGGAAAATATGAATGAGCTTTTATTTTTTTTAAATGACAGCTTCGGTCATGATCCACTGAACTGTCTTCTCTTTGTCAACACAGCCTGCCTTTTCCTTTCACATGCCAATTCCACGGGTTTTATGTCACTAAACTGGGAAAGAGGTGGCTAATCTTCTATTTTTGATCGCTGAGCCAAAAGGAAATGTTTCTCACACCCCACCCCTCTGTGACAGTGACCTTTGACTGCAGCTCTGTGCAGATGATGGGATTCAGCCTCGTGTGGGAATTGGGAAAGTTAATATTTTTTTCTAAACATTAATTCCTCACACAGTTCCCCCAGGAAGAGAGAGAAAAAAGGAAGAGGCACTTAGCATTCAGGAGTGAAAAAAAGATGAAATCTAATGAATTCTTTTCCCTCTCAGGGGTTAGAGAACAGTTCAACATTTCTGATTAAGGACAAGAGAAAGGTGGCCTTGTGCAATGGTGCTGCCCTTCTCACACAGGAGTGTTCAACATGCTGGAGGATAATCAAGAGAATAACAACAGTAGCAGCAGGCAGGAGCTCTGGACTTGTCATCTGCCTCGGCTCCATGCAGTCAGGTCTCAGTAAAGATGACTTGTTAAAAATCTAACTAACGTATCAAGGCTCATTGGGTTTCGCTAAGCTCCTACCTCTGTAATCACCATTTACCAAATTAGAATAGGGGGAAAATGAGCCACTTCATCTCTGTGTCATATAATGAACTTTTTTGTGTGTACCAGAGAGGGTGATTGCCGCTAGGTATAATTATTATAATAAAGATCAGTACAAACTCAAGTTAAAAAGAAATTGTAGTTATTGAGGCCACCAGTGCGACTCAAATGGAACCAGTCCCTGTGTCGTGCACAGATGAGTCCAATCCACTGATCTCAACCATTTTAACATCCCAGGAAAGCCAGAGCAATGATCTGTCCAGTGTTTGCTCATCTGTCTAATGTAATTCAGATTATTGATTCTATTTGATGTGAAATCCACTGATTTCACTCAATGTAATCAAATCAATTAATCCCATCAACTCCAGTCCAATCCATGTGCACAATCTAGTACATCTGACAGTGATCAGCTGGCAGGCAGAGAACAGGACAGGCATAGAGATAAATAATAAAAATCAATGGTTTTATAAATAACACCTACAGTACACAGGGTGTTTTGCACACAACTGTAAAAAGCAAGCAGCTTGATGTTCAGCCCATATGCATTTTGCAGATACACCAAAACTGGTGATTGATTTGTACATATTTTGCTTGGCTGGGGTGCCTTCTCCCAGGCTTTTAGGCTATGGCTGGTTAGGGCAGCTCAAAATGGCCTTTGGGATAAATTTTGAAAATAATACTTACATGATCCATAAAGGACTTTGAGAGGCACCTATGGAAGGCACTGAGTAAAGCTGGTGTTATCCAAGTTCTCTTGCCCTTTAACACTGATGAACATCTTCTTCCTCAGCATTAATAGGAAATCCTTTATTTCAGAACACAACATTTCACAGACAAAGAGAGAACTGTGCTTTATAAGAGATTTGAGGAGTTCATTGGAACAGGCTGTGGTTTTTTTTCTAATTGAGGAGAGGAAAGCAACCACAGTTGAAGAGATCTACCACTCATCTGTCCACTGCTTCCTGGACACGTGAGACTCTCGAACACAAACACCATAAACAACCAAAAAAAAAACCAGAAATCCTAGAGGAGGCTTTTAAAATTGGTACAGTCAGCAAGGTGTACCTGTTGTTTTGCAAACTGACCTGGCCTAATATCCCTGGCTCCATATACTGCTTAAAAAAATTCTTCTATATAAAATAGAGTCTCAATATAAAAAAAAACCCAGAAGACACCAGAAAAGCTGTGGCATAAACCAGTCACAATTCCATTAGAAGCCTGTTCTCTTGTCCCTTTCAGAGCATCTTTCCTTTAACTCTGTGATTAATAATATTATGTGCTAATAAAAGATCAGGGAAGTGGCAGCTGCACTCCAGCTTCTGATCTACTCAGAAGGAATTGGTGCTGCTGCTCCTGGTACTCCATCTGCTTCTCTCGTGTTTGTTCTGTGCTGCAGTGCTGGAGATATTTGAGGTTAACATCTCAGATAACCTACATGGGAAAAAAGAACATGGGAAAAAATAACCCTGTCTCTGTGCAATGCAGGAGAACAGGCCAGGATTTGCTTCAGGCAAAGTCCAGATGAGGTGACAGAAAATAAAGTGAAGGCTGCGAAGTTCAAATTTTCTGTCACCTGTTTGGCTCCACTGAAAAACCCTGGGCTTGATAGGCCTGCTGTAATTTTCTTTCAGATCCAGGACTCCCAAAAAACCATTGTCCTTCAGTTCCTTTGTGCGTCCTTCAGTTTTTCTGTTTTACCCATGTGGACGTGCAGCGCTTTTGCTCATGTTTTTTTAATTATGTTTTGTGATAAGGTCAAGAAATTATGTATTCTGGCCTTGATGGGAAGAGTGTCTCGGACTCATTGTTGCAAATTGTTGTGAATTAGGGTGATACCAATGCTAATTGTCTTTTCCTTGCTTCACTGACTCTTTAAATAATTGCCCTCCTTCTTGGCCACTTCTTTCCTTGCACCTCCGAGAAATTTGCACCTCGACTCTTATCAGTCTCCTTCCACCCAACCAGTGTAAAGTACATTGTGGCCACTAAATCCAATTAATCCTCCCAGCACTCCCCAGTGAATAAAATTAGTTACATTTTCCAGCTGGGTGGTCAGGGGTGCAGGCAGCTTTCCCAGCAATGGCTGCATTATCTCTGCAAACCTGACCTGCCTCGTGAATAGCTGGGTCTTGGGAGAAATGAGGGACTTCAGCTGCAGGGAGACTGGGGGTGAGGGATGGAATTGGCATATCAGGGGAAAAAAATAAGTATTTTGGTGATGCCCAGCACCAAGCTGAGTTTGACTGAGTTCTGTCCCCTGTGAGGGCTGATAGGATCCATCCACATCCCATCTTCAAACACACACAGAAAGGACCCACCAGCAAGGGCCAGCTCAAAAAAAAAATAAACACAAAAGATGCCTTTTATCTATCACTCCCATTTTTATAATAATGTTGCTCTATCATTTTCTGCGGGGCTGCACATCCTTTGCAAGATGAGTGGAAAATGAGGTGTTGAGCTTTCATTCAAACAACTGGCTTTGCTCATTTCAGATCCTCAATACTGGATGTAATAGCTGCTTGCAACTGAGCTGAAGGATTTTTTTCTCCTTAAAAAATAAAAGTTAGTCCCCATGACCTGCAGACAACTTTCTCAGTTTCTGTGTCTTGAGTATATTCAAGTTTGATTTTTAAAAACTCTCCCAAGCGATTAGAAGTCATTGTGGGCTAATCAACCAAGAAATTTAAACATAAAGTTTGCTGAAATCTCTCCTTAAAGTACAGCTAGGGCATATTTCACTTTTATTGCTCTGAAATATTTACGTATATTTGAAGTACAAAGATCCAGATTCTCTGCTGGCACAAATCTAGATTATGTTTCTGCCTTTATTATGATACACAACTTGAGGGCTTGGCCCTCTATTTTATGGTCTGGCCTCTTTTATCACAATATTCTCTATTTTGCACAAATCTTCCAGTGGATGAAAGGGATGGGAGATAGCTCAATACAACCCAGTGAGTTTTGCAGATCCCCTGGGTGTGTTATTATGTCAGGATTACTTTTATGTTTGGAAAGCTAAGTGAACTAAATACATGAACTCCAGAAAGGGGGAACTTTGGCTTTGGAGATATTTAACCTACTGGAACCCATTCCAGCCTCAATGAATCAAATATGACTTTATAATGGATAAATGCTTGCAGGATACATAACAGTTCCTGTTGTACAGCATGCACAAAAAGGGAAAAGGTGCTTTTGATACCTTTGTGACAACTTTACTTCAAGCAAGGAATGCTCTGCTTCATCCAGCACAAATTTCTAACTCAACCATGCAGTGGACCATGCTGATAAAACAATTACATGGGAGTGTTCGTGTGTGGAAATACGACTGCTCAACAAAATCAGCAAAGGGACTTGACTGGGCTCATGGAAGGTGGAAAAGTGTTGCTCCAGTTAATGCACTGCCCTGCTCATGAGTTTATCAGCTTTAATGGGAAGGAAAACCAGGAATTAAGTGGGGATGGAATGGCCTAACAAGGGTGGCTTCCTGTTCTTCACCCCCTGTGCACAGGTGGAATCACCCCATCCATGTGAGCAGTTGTGCTCCAGGTGGACGCACTTGTGGTGATGCTCAGGATTTTTGGGAACACATGGAGCATTGTCAGCCTCCAAAGGGCTTTGTTTATGTTATTCATGGATTAAATGATACCCCACTAACCTAGGACTAGTTTAGGAGGCTTCAGGGCATGCATAATTTATTTGCAGCCAAACCCCAAAGGGAACAGTAAGAAGGATGAGAGTTCTTTCAGGGCATTAGCATGGATTTGTTCAGTTGTTCCTGGAACATCCCATGCTGCCTTCATCTCAGCTAAATGCTTGGCTTCAGGCACATGGGACACAGGAACACTGCACTACACATGCTGCAATCCATAAAACATTTTCTGGTATTTGGAAACTAAACCCTACAGTTCAAAAGGCCAAAATCCACAAAACCTTCATTGGGGAAGAGAAGCGGATGACACTGAGGCAATCAGCAGGTTCTTAGATTTCTGCCACAAATGGAGAGAACTAGTTATTTCTTTTGCTTCAGGAGGAGCAGTTCTCATGTTTTAAATTAAGTCTGCAACTAAATAATTCATTGGCCTGATCTTTGCTTCCCATCACTCCAAACGGACAGGTGCTAACAGATCTGTTTTCAGGGAAAACACAAAATTAAGAGGGAAAACACAATGTAAGTAAAAGAGAGCAGGGGGACCAGAGGAGGGTGGCCACAAGCACCATCACCTCTGGCTCCCAGCATGGACTTCAGCAGGACCCTCCTGCTGGGACTCCACACTCAGAGCATTGGGTGCCCTGATGTGGATTTGTCTCCGTGTGAGCTGCCCAAAGCAACAAGTGGTGAAGCTTGGAGAAATGACAGCCAGACGACAGGGGGTGGATTCCAACTGTGAACAGCAAGGGCTTTTCATTCATTTCATCCTGCCAGACATGCTGTCCCTATTAAAAGCTAATGTTGGAAAATCATCTGTTTCTCTTAAGCTCTCTTTGAATCTGGTGACTGGAGCAGTAAATGTGGTTAGTGCAGTGGCTGGGGGGGATGAGCTCCTGCTGGTGTGGTCAGTGGGAAGGCCATGTGCTAATTGTTCACAAGCCCCCCATCACCCAGTGCATTCATTTAAATAGGATTCCTTGTCCTCTCTGTTTGAGTGCTCTGTATCCCAGGCTATCTCCTTGATAATCCTTTTTAGATTAGTGTCAGAGCCCCAGATGAAATCCTTGCTCATTCTCTTGCCACGTTTACCAGGCTGATTTCCAGCACTGTTTCATATGGATTAGGCAGAGCAACTTAGTGCTTATATGTTTTTCAGTGCATCTCAGTACCTCATGAAATTACATTATAGATTCACTGTATAAATAGAAGACTGAACACAATTACAGTCCAAAAGCCCCAAAGCAAAGGACTAGAATCTGAAAGTAGATGTGAGCAGATCTTGCTGTGTGCAAATATCTCAAAATAAATTGGTTGCACACTTGTGTATTTAATCGCTGTTTTCTAAAACTACTTTTATTTTTATTTTTTTAACAGGAAAACAACCTTTTTTTCACAGCTGGGCAGAAGGACGAGGGAAGGCAGGTACACATTGCCATTATGGCCAGGTCAAACCAAGGGTGTCAGTGGTTCAACCCACTCAGAGCATAAACCAAACATCATAAAGGTCATTCAAAGAGAATTTCCCATTGCTTTCCAAGGTCATGGCATTTTAATCCATTTTAATCACAGCTTTTGTTTCCACTCCCTCATAGAAGCCCAGAAAAAATTGGGTTGAAATGGATGTTTGGGTTGTATCATCCAGCCAGCTCAAAGCAGGGCCAATTTTGAAAGAAGTTCCGTCCACAGGAGGATTAAACTGGCTGAAGTGCTGTAGACATGGGGTGAATCATCACTGGGGAGAGTCACCGAGCTTTTTATTGCTGGTAAATATAAAAGGTTTGCAAAGGAAATGAATGGTATTGGGGTGTGTGTGCCTGAGCACACAGGAGGTCACTGCTGGTAGAAAAGTGGGGTTGGTGTCAGGCAGGATTGTGCTGACAGCTCCACATGTTTGAACTGCTAATTGAGATCTGAAATTCCATTGCTGAAGAGCATTTGGCTCCCAGTTGCTGCTGGAAACACAGGCCTCTCCCATTGATGAATACAGCTCCCTGAGTGGAGATTAGCACAGACAGCTATCGTTGGGCCTCTAGGTGAATGGATTACCCTTGATTTAATAAGATGTAACAGGCCATTATTTCCAAAGCTACGGGATGGAAAATGACATCTGGATTCTGGATGTAAACATTATTTATCATGTCGGATGCTTTGCTGTTCTTGCCAGTAGCCCATGCTCTGCTGAGGCTGTTATTTCTAGGGCAAATGAATGGTGAGTGCAGCGTGGCTTTATTCAGATTTATCTGTTGCATCTGAGTTCTGTGTTCCTCAGTAGAGAGCCTGGAGCTGGGCACTGCTGGGTCTCTGGCCAGGGTGGTTGTGTCAGGTGGCCACAACCCACGGGTGGCACTTTAGGAGCTCTCCCATCCTGTGCTGGCTTCTCCTGCCAATCCCCATCCAGAAATATCAGGATCAAAAGCAAAACGAGATGAGAGAAGCTGCCAAGCTGGAGTTCAGTGTCGTGGCTGTGATGAGCAAAGGGCTAAATGACTTTTGCTAATACATGCAAAGGGGTTCCCACCTCTGCTTTTTGGAAGAATAAAAGAGTTGGAAGGTATGTCCTTGAATCCCACCAGGGTTTGTTTGCACTGAACACCCAGTGAATTTATTGTGCTGAATGTTTTGAGTAATTTCTGTACAGCCCAACAGCTGGAAGGCCTCAAGATGGTAGATCACATTATATGGCACTTTCTGCATGTGTTTCTAACCTCACATGATGGTAAATTAAATTGGGGCAAACTCTTTCATGTTCATGGGAGCTAAAAGTCTTTAGAATCTACCCTAGCTGAGGTAATCCAAGAAATTCACCAAAAGAGGTGGCTGATTTTTCTGATCTGTCAAAAAACTCCCCTCCTTCAATAATATTGACTTGTTGTTAAAAGTAATTTTATTCTTGCTTTCTTCACTACCGTGCAAAAATTTAAATTATACATTAACTTAATGCAATTATTTCACCTTCATTTCTTCTCTTTTGAGTGGCAAACTCAGGAAGGAAAAAAAGAGAATAGGGGATAAAGGATAGAAAACCATACAGACAGCACGTGCAGAAGTGGAAATAAAATATTATGCAGGATTTTTCCAATAAGAATTAAAAATATTCTGCAAATGAAACAAATGTATTTTACATTTCTTTAGTTGCAAATTTTCAAGAGGTCATAGAAAATTTTTGAAGCTGGACCTGTTATGAAATGAAATGCTGGCAAGTATCTTGAAAGTGAGATTCTGCAAGAATACCTTGCTGCTGTGGCTCCCCCTTCCTGAAGCAGATACATCAGTCTCTTTGTTAAAGTGTGCTTTGTGCTGGGTTAACTCTTGTGCCCACTGGTGTTTGTGTGTTCAGGCTTTGGTGCTGGGCAGAGCAGAGGAGTTGAGAGGAGATCTTTGCCCAGCCTGTTCCTTGTCTCAGCAGACAAGCAGTGCTGAGTGACTCCTTCCTGGGTGTGATTTCCACAAGCTCTGCCCAAGAGGGATGGTCAGGCATTGCAGGTGGTTCAGGAGCTTTTTGCTCAGGGGTGATGAGCTCTGCATGTGGGACCCCTGCAATTCCAAAGACCAAAAACTGTTTCCATCGCACAGAAACACATCCCTGAACACTCAAATGTCACCAGACTGAAATAATTTATAACAGCACAAGCCTGTGTCCCCCTCCCCCTACAAGTATTACTGTCTCTATGTAGTAATGAATTCATTGATTTTACCATTTTTTATCAAATCAGTTGTTTCAGAGATAAATGTCCTTCATTTGCAGTTATTAAATCTGCCATGTCTAGGACAGCCATTGGAATAATTGTCTAGTGTGGACAGAAAAAAAAATTATCCATGTCCTCCTGCTGGTTGATTTAATATCCAGTGTCCTTCTCTTAGTGACAGAGTCTGAAAGGGAAGATCTTAAAACTCACCCAGGATAAGATGAGTTGAAACCAGGAGGGATCCCATGGGACTGGAGAAAGAACTCTGGCTCTTCCAACAGAATGAGAACTCTTGTGCCACAAGGTCAGAACAGAGTGACAAAATTCTGCTACACACTTCAGGACTGAATCCAGTTTATTTTGCTGTTCCCTTCAGCTTGGGATGGGGCAGCAGGAGAGCAGAGCTGCCTAAGGAGTGACAGGGACATGTGCACAGTGATGGAGGGAAATGTCCCTGCTGAGCGAGCCCCAGTTCCACATTGTTAACCTCTTGCTATTGTTGAACAGTTGGAAGCTGAATGTTGCAAATTAAAATTACTTCCTTGGCTAGCCAGAACAATCCTTCATCTCCTCAAGGCTCTGATCCTTCCCTCAGCAGAGACAGTGAGCTCTGGCTAATGAGGCTGGGAGCACACTCACACTGTGGTCCCAGGGCTGCACAAATTGCTTCGGATGCTCTGGGTTCCTGTGTCCCACCCCACTGGGCTCAGCCTGCAGGGATGGGAGCAGCCAGATTCTCTCCCAGAGAGGAAATCCCTTAACACTGCTCACTCCCAGCCTTCCCCTCCCTTGCAGTGCCATCAAGGCACCGGTGTCTCCCATCCTCTCAGGCTGGGTGGGTTCTGTGCAGTTTGCACCTTGTCTGCAGCTGGCTCACAGCAGTCAGGACTGGCTCAGGCTGCTCTCCCTGCACCTGGAAGCAGCTGGGCAGACATTGCCAAGCTGCTGGGATCAGTAACAGTTGAAAACAAGGTGGTGATTTTGTACCTAAAGGGATGAGTGTGTACACATGAGGTGAGTCTGAAGCCAGTCCCATCAGTGAGGAGCAGCAGGAGTATGATACAGGAGCAGAGGACCATGAGCAGCATCCTCAGCTGCTTTGGCTCTGTCACAAAGGAGCAGACACCCTCAGCACACCTGTAAATCAGACCTCCCAGGTGTCCCCAAGATGAGGAGTCACACCAAATGCTGTGCAAGGAATGAGGGATGGGGAGATGAGCAGAATAAGCAGAGCAAAAATGCATTGAGCTTCATTTCTCTGTGTTCCCTGTTTTGCTGGCCAAGCACTGCAATTTCTTCCTGTTAGACCTCAGAAATGCATTCCAGAAACGCACCAGCTCTAGGGAAGACGTATGAGAGACTGGTCCTGCCCCACTGGTCCCAGTGTTTTCTGGAAGGTGAGTGAAATGACATTCCACCTGCAAGGACCTGGAAGACTTGAGGCCTTTAATCAGTTCATGGCCTCGTGTGTGGTTTTAGTCAAATCTCATCTCTATGGTGCAGTTTTTCCTAAAACCTTCCATCTGTCTCACTTGCTCCTCAATCCAAGACTGTCCCTTGCTGTCTGCCTTCCATATTTTCAGCTGGATCTCAGCTGTGGCCAGGGCTTGGACATCCTTTGGGGTCAGGGCTGGTGAGCTTCACCCTCCCAAGGCTGTTTCCTGTGGAACACAGAAGGGGTTTAAAAAATTAAAGTGTCTTGCAAGTGAAGGCAGCAAGGCTGATGCTCCCTTTTGGATTGGGCTCAGCTCATCATTCCCAGGCCACTGCTCCTCTCAAAGATAAAAGTTTGTTTCTGGAAGTTAACAAAGTCCCTCCTTCAGTGAGAGCACTGCAGGCTGGTGGTCAGCAGCAACCACAGACCCCATCTCCTTCTGAGCCATGTCCATTCCCCATTCCCCATGATGAAGTCAGGGTCCACAGCCTGGGATCACATCCCCCTGAGGGCCCTCAGAGCTGATACCAAGGTGTGCAGGACCTGTACTGCTTTTTTACATGAGCAATAAATAAATAAAAGCATCTTGATGCCTGTGCAAGGAAAATTCCACATATTCATCCCCCTGTTTCCTTTATCACTTATTCTGTAACAGCTGTTTAATTAATTGCTTGAGTGATTTCCTAATACATCTTATTTACATACAAAATTACAGAATAATGGTTTGCCTTTGAGTTGAGTGAGAATTTAAGGTCTGCTTGCCATGCCTCATGGAATATGGTTACTCAACAAGAAATAAAACTTCTGGATGTTTTTGGCTGTTTCTTTTTTGTTTGTTTGTTTTTGTTTTTCTTTAGAAAGAAGTAAAATTCTTTTCCTCCACAGTTTTTGTTGCTGTTTTTTGCAGGCATGACTGAATGATGCTTCGATAGAAGGGGCAAGGCTCCTTTCAAAGGTGACTCAGATCCTTGGGGGAGGAAAAAAATAATGTAGTGAATAGGATGGCTTCTATTGAAGAATAAAGTCATACAGTAGCAGTGGAAACAATACAACTTTATCACTGCTGTTCAGGTTTATTCCCTGACTGGCAGAGCTTGTCCTGGGAGCAGGAGGCTGTGTAAGCAGGAAGGGTCCTGCTCTGGTGGGCTTTTCACCCCAGAACCTCCTTCTGCCTTCTGACACAGAAATCTTTTGTTTGGATCACAACAGCATCAGCAGCCGTGTCCCTGCTGCTGATCAGCCTTGATGTTTACTGATGTTTTCCTGTTGGGGACCTGGCTGCACTCAGGCAGCAGCTGCACCCCAGGCACTGACCCCTGCACTGGGAATTGCCTCCTGGATAAACACTGGGCAAGCACAGGCCCAGGTAACAATGTGCTCTGGATTTTCTTTATTGCCCAAAGCTTAGCATTCGTCTTGGCTCATGTGGGGCACTTGATGTGCCTGGATTAAGGGGCTAATTCCGTGTTTTTCTTGCTTATTCAGTAAAAGAGCCAGCACCCTGAGGAGGCAGCTCACCTGTGTTGCCTCCTGAATGTGTCAGCTCATCTTTGTTGGCTACAGCAGAAGTCTTGAGCACTTGCATTTCCAACTTGGAGGCTTGAGAATGGAGTTATGTGGAGAGCTGTGGAGAGCCTCATGCTGACCAGCAGCACAGCAGGGCTAACACAGCTGGCCTTGGCTCTGCCCAGTGCTTCAGGCCATGTCTCAGGATGGCATCACCTGCATTACAAATCATGAGTGAACCTAAGGGCTGGCTGCACTGGAAAGTTTGTGGCTCTGGACAAATTTAGGAACTAGATCTTACATTAAAAAATATTTAATGTAAGACTTTTTGGTAAGGTTGCTGCTGGATCCCAGCCCAAGGTGCCAAAGCAAAGGTTCCTCTTTTGGGTCAGGCTTCTCTGGAATCCCACCCTCCACTCCAGGCAGCAGCAGGGAAGGGCAGCACTCCTGATCTTGGGGCTCAGGTCAGAGGTGGGGTGGCTTCTTCAGGGGGGCTGTGTTTGCAATCAGCGAGATACAAGCTCCTGTAGAAGCACCTTGCTGAACTTGGTCCTTAAATGCCAGAAATCAATGGCTCATACACAGATACCAACATCAGCCATGGCCTTATATGATTTCCTAGAGACTTGTATCTTCGCACAGCTAGAAGAAGAAATTCCTTCAATTCCCTACTGATGATGTCTACAGTGATACTGATGATGAAAACAGATATCACAACTGATATCCTACTGCTGTCTACTCAAAAGTCTTACAGTATCTTTTTGGTTGCTAATGATCCAGTACAAGTATTTAATACATCCTTGAATTCACCATGGCTGTGAGATTATTTTTCTCACCACTCATAGGGCAACTGATATTAAATCCATATAAAGAACTATTGCACTTTTTACTAAGTGTACAAGGGAAAAATATTGCCATTCATTTGTGTTACTCTTTCTTTCTAACTATCTTCACTTAATAAGGTATTTTCTTGCAACACAGTGTGTTATATATTCTGTGTTTTATAAACCATCTCCTGGGAAAAATAACCAAGGAAACACAATTTTTGGAACCATCTCCTTTTATTAAGAATAATGAAAAGGAAACAAGAGTCATTCCAGCAGTCAAACATCCTTCTACACTTCCTTATTGGTCTTTTTACCATAACCATGTCTCTCAGCACATGACCTGAACTTCCCGAATTTGTTTGTGTATTTACATTTGTCCTTTTGGTTACTGCATGTGGATCAGTGTGGAAATGACATATAATGGACGTGGAGTGCATCTAACATCTATGTCTACACACAGAGGATGAAAATCCATCAAAAATACTGGACAGGATAATCACAGCAGCGAGGTCTGGCTTTGTCACCGAGTTTGAAAGGTTGAGTGGAGGGTTGGATTATTTTGCCTGCTCTGTACATCATGCCTCCCTGCCCCTGGATTCACAGTATAACAAGGAGCCTGCTTTCTGCAGCAGGCACTGCTGGGGTGATTGCAATCAATCCCACACATGCAGGAATAGATCCTGAACACCCACCCCTGCACCTCTCCCAGCGGGTTTTGTACCTTCGTTATTTCAGTGATGGCACCTTCAGGAGTGCTCTCTGAGCTGTGTGTGATGCAGTCTCAAGCTGGAGGAGCACTCTGCCCTCTGTGTCTGTCTCCACAGCATCAAGGGATGTGTCAGTGCTCGTGGAACACCAGCTGGCTGGTGACTGCCACCAGCAGATCCCATTTCAAACCCTTGTGTCCCTGTCTAATGCTGTAATTTATACCCTTGGCAGGTACTCAGACTTGTTTTTAAAGCATCAGTCATTCCTGAGTAGTCATAGATGATTTAGACTCCCTCTATAGGTTCTTCTGCCAGATATTGATCTTGGGGACATTAATTATCAATTACAAAAGGTTTATTTCTGGCAACATTCATGACTAAAAGATCTGCATATTTATTTTGCTGAGTGATTTATTGACACATCATTACATGTTTCATGGAAAACTGCATTTTATAGATGGTGGTGGGGAGAAAAGCCTCCAAAAACTCCACTTCAATTAGAAAAGAGCACTCAAAGAGAAATAGTGTGATATGTCTTTGGTTGGCCTCAAACACAGAGACTGAAAATACCTTCCAGTGCCCCCCTGCCCACTGGGGAACTGTTAAAGCACTTAGAGCATAAATCACCACACTGGTTGTAAAACCTACAGTGTGCAGGTGCTCCACATCCCAGTTTGCATTAATGAAAGGACTAAAGAGCCTGCCATACCCTGGGACAGTCATCTGCTAAGGAATGGCTTGGAAGATGCAATCCCTCACAAGGAGGCAGCTGGAGTCATCCAACAGATCCTGATATTCTCTAAAAGCTGTCACACTAATGATCCATGAAAGTGAAACTAATATCTGGGTTGGGGTGAAATGGTGATTTCTAATTCCTCTTTTTTCAGTAAAAATGTGCCAAAGCTTGTATTGTTTCTGCATATTTGGTTGCAAAGGGTGTCAGCAGCTTGAAGGCTTCTTGTAGCCAAAGCCTGACCCTTGTCCTCTTCTCCCCTTGTCCCCTTGTCCCCTTGTTCCCTTGTCCAGTGGCAGGGGTAAGGTTAATACATTTCATTGCCAGTAAACACTTTCATAAAAAGCTTCATCATATCTTCTAGCACAGAGCTCTGCCCACTGCACTCATGCCTTGGAGGGGCTCCCTAGAACAGAGGCTAGACAGAGTTCAGAGAATAAAGTGGGGATTTATTAAAGGCCTTCAATAGATGCACCTTGGGCACTCAAAACCCTCTGAGAGGGGCTACACCCAAAATGGACAATGGTCAGGAGTTTTTCAGACAATTATAGATTTGGTCAATTCATAGATCATGGGTTAATCCTCTAATTACAGCTTCAGGTAATGAAGTAATTTACCCCCAGTTTGCTCCTCTCCAACTCATTTTTGTTTATACTTTTCTAGGCGTGAGGCAGAAGGTGTCCTTGAATTTCAGGCCCAGAGGAATTGTTTTGTCTGACCAAAATGTGAAGAGAGTTAATTACACTCTATATGGAATTCAGAGTCATACATTAATGAAGTATAGGATTTGAAAAATATAAAGGCTAAAATCCTAAGGCATCAGCACCATCCCATGTTCTCTGGCTGTGCTTCTCCACACTGACTATTAAACATATCTGTGGTAACAGGCCTTCAAATGATATAAGGAAAAAAGAACAGAGTTATCAAAATCCGAATAACTGTAATGCAGTAGATGCAGCAATTCCTCAGTGTCCATTCTTCTTATTTGCATCATTAATTGTTGTCTGATTAAAAATCATTATGAGGCTGGAAACAAGTTAAAACAGAAAAACAAAACCTGGTGTGGTAGGAGAGATAGGCCTTTATAAATCACACTGAAAGCTTAAACAGATTCCAATCTGCAAAGCAGAAATAATTCCACTCTATAAATAGAGAGAAATGATGATGCCTAAACATAGACCTTCCACAGTTCAGAAGGTTAACATGAAGAAATCAATAGAGTCCTGTAAACTGAACAAGGGAGAGAGTGTAAATTCACAGTATGCTAAGCTGCTGTGGAAGTGTGAGCCTTGGAGTTTAGGTAATTTCCTCTGTGTCCCTGCAGAACCTACCTGGAGACATAATAAATGGTCTGGAGAGGAGAACTTCTTATTTAATGGAATCTGGGTTAGTGTTTGTGCTCCTGCAGCTGGTGGCTCTTTCCAGCACACAGGTTTGCCCCAAACTTGGACCTTGAGACGGAATCCTCAATTCTCCTCTTTTCCCAGGCAGTGAGCAACAGGACAAGAGGAAATGGCCTCAAGCAGCACCAGGAGAGGTTCAGGTTGGTCATCAGGGAGAATTTCTTCACTGAAAAGGTGCTTAAACTTTGGAAGGGGCTGCCAGGGAGCTGTTGGTGTCACCATCCTTGGAAGTATTCAGAAAACAACTGGATGTGGCACTTAGTGCTATGGTCTGGTTGGCAATGTTGTGATGAGTTAAAGGTTGGGCTCGATGATCTCAGAGGTCTTCTCCAGCCTAAATGACTCTGTGATTTTGTGATTCTGGATGGAATGTAAATATAATTTTAGGGACAGCATATTAATGTAAATAGATATGTGAAGCCATCAAAAGGTTAATAATCCCAGTACAAAAATTCTTAGACAAACTGTCCTGCATTTGAGCTGTTAGCAGAGCTATTAAATTTAATTGCAGTATAATTACACAGCCAAACACCTTGCTGATACCCAGCTATCCACAGGCACAGCACAGCTCTAACCACTGCACACAGCACACGGGGCTTTGCCCCAGGTGCTGCAGGCATCCTGAGCCAGGTGTGCTGCTGCCTTCCAGCCAGGCTGTATCCCAGCCAGACATGGCCAGGAATGCACTGCTGATGCCTTTTTGGGCTACCCAAAAACAGACACCAGAAAAAATTAAGGGAATAAAAGCAGTTTTATTTACTAAAGACCCTTCAGGTACATTTAGGGCAGACAAAGCACCCCAGGGGCTACACCCAAAATGGACAATGGGTCATGAGTTTTCAGACTTTTATAAGTTTGGTCCATTTTCATATTGGGGGTTAATCTTCCAATTACAGCTTCAGGTAATGAAGTCATTTACCCCAAGTTTGCTCCCCCCAAACTCACTTTTGTTTCCATCTCTCAGGCCTGAGGCAGTGAGGTGTCCCTGATTGCCAGCCTGGAGAGGAATTGTTGTGTCTGCCCAAAATGGGAAAGCAGCAGCTCACACTGTGTATGGAGTTTAGAGTTATACACTAAAGAACTGCAGGGTTACAAATATATGAAAAATATAAAAGCTAAAATCCTAAGGCATCCCTGCAGGTTCAGTGCCAATGCAAAGAGGGTCAAGCTGCTTTGCAGAGCAGGGATAAGGAGCAAGATAAGCCTTGGTGGCACTATTTGCTGTGAGGAAAGCTAACACACCTCTCAGGCTTTGTGGGATTAAGGCCAAAGCAAACAGCACATCTTGCCCTCCTGGACTGTAAGATATTCTTGCTTTTTCCTGGGGGAAGCTACTGTCTCCTGAATCACTCTCATCCCTAAGGCAGTGAGCCAAGAAACGTGGTTTTGTGTATCCAGACCGTGTGTCCCGAGGATTGATTTCATCCCAAATGCTCCGTGTGTCTCCACAGAGCAGGAGATATTTCGTGAGGAGCAGCCCCAGGAAGGGGGAGCTCAGCAGCAGCTTTTGGGAGGTGCCAGCACTGCAGAGCAGGGATGTGCCTGCTCTGCCCCTGGATCTCTTACCGAGGGCACAGCAGGTCAAACTCTCAGGCTCCCTCTGGGCTTGCATTTTATGGTTTTAAACAAACAATTGCATGTAAAGAAAGGAAATGGCTGGAAGGAGCCACTTTGCTAGGAACTCACTGAGCTCATCAATTATGGAATGTGAATACATATGGAATTTGTGCTGAGCTCCCCTTTCCTTGGGGGGAGCTACCAGGAGAACTTCTGCCCCTGCATTAAGTGGGAGCAGAGGAATTGCCTTTTCTCCTGGGATCACCCAGTGCATTTTCATTGCTGCCAGCCTTTCTCAGTGCCCAGTCTGTGAAGAGTTAGTGGAAAATGACCTCCACCCCCAAGCCATTTTTCACTGGACTAATTGTGCAATGCTTTGAAAGAAATTACTTCCTGATCCCTGTGGGAATCCATGAAAGCCTTGAAACGCTGATGTCTTTTCCTCTGGCACAGGTTAAGACAGGTACAGCAAACCCCACTGGCATCTCAGAACACCCGTTGGGTTTCTGTATTTTTGGCATCTGGATTATTCTGCCACCAGGACCCACTGCTAGCTGCAAGTGTTGTTAGTATCCATTAAATCCTTCCCCACTTTTTCAGTGCCCCAGCAATTGCATTTGATCCCTAAGTGGAAGGATAAAACACTGCTGAGCATTACATGCCATGCTGGGAACTCAATCGCTCCTTGGTCAATCTGACATGAGTCAAACAAATGAAAACCTAAAGAAAATAAAGTGAAAATTAAAACTCAATCCATGGGTGTGCCCACAGTGGGCAAGGACAAAGCAATGTGCAGCTACAAAAGGAAATAAGAGAGGGGTAGGTTTTCTCCATGCTGTTTGTTTGAATAAGCCCCTACTACAAGGATATTGTGGAGTGGTGCTTTCATGCCAAAAAGCATTTGTGAGAGTGCCAAAAACATGATACCAGGGGTTTTAGGAGGAAATGAGGGGTTCCCTGCTGCAAGGTAATGGCATTGATAAAATGGGATTGGGAATGAGTATGAGCTGGGGGAAGGTTCCTGCTGCCTGAGCAGGGCACTCAGCCAGAGGCAGGATTGCAGAGTGGAACTTGGGGTGTCCACACTCCCTGCTCTTCCTCAGCATGAGGCAGAGGGGACCAGCAACTGGAAGTTCAGGTTTTCTCCATTTTGGTCCCAGAAACCACCTAACGTGATGGTTTCCCCCTTTTTATCTTACAGTCTGATTTTGTGATCACAGAGCCTTCCTTTTTCTCTTTGGCCACCCTTCCTTTAGGCTTAATATAAGTGGTAACTGAAGTAGCTTTTCTCCCCAGTGCCTGTCTGTTCAGTCTGAGAAACCCCTTTTGCATCCTGAATCCCAATCCAAGCTCCTCACCTGTGGTGCCTGTGGCATTCACCTTCCTTGTGACCCAGAGATTTAAAATACCTTAAACTGATCATTTGCAGCTGATTATTCTTGAAATAACTCTCTGGCTACCCATCCCAAAATTCTATGTCTGGAAGTGAATCTGATCTTTCTTCCCTACCAGTGCTCTGGAGAGTTGCACGTCAGCTACAAATTTGCTAGATTTTAAACATCTTGCAAAGCCATATCTTCAATTTGCTTGGCAATATCAGCTCTGCTCTACAAGAGCTCTTCATGCAGCCCAGCATTCCACAAAGGGGATCAGGAGAGTTATGGACAGGAAGAGCTCATGTGATCTGGATATTTTATGTAAATGTGGAGTCTGCAGGCACCTGGCTTCACAAAAGCAATTAGGATCCTACGTGTGGTGGACTTTATTACACGCATAAGCTCCTGTCTGCTGCAAATATGTGGGGAAGTGTTCCATATTCTTGTGTTTATTTATCATTAGCATCTCTGTGCGTTTATTTTGTGTTTGTAGCTGAAGACCATGAAGAACATGTACAGACAGGTGCACAGAGGTTTTGTCCACACTCCCCTTGCACACAGGAGTATTATGGTTAATACTTAAGATTTATGTGTGCAAGTCATGAGATTCTCTGTGCCATGAATTGGGATGATTGCTGAGACTGTCCACATTGTCTGTAATTGTGTATATGCCCAACTACCTGCAGCTCTAATGAAATGATTATAAACCCTTTTTACAGGGCTGGGATGAGGATCTCCTGTGCTGCCTGGAGCTGTGCAGGGTTTCTGTGCTGCATGTTTATCACAGGGATGAGGAAAGAGCTGAGAACCAACATGCACATGTAGTGTACGCTTGTACACAAACACAACTTGTTTCTTTTTGGAAACTGTGCCTCAGTCTGGCAAAATAGGAAACCAGACAACTTTGGAGAAAGCACAGGAATGAGCCCAAAAAATTGATCCTACCCAAAACCTACAAAAGTGGTGTTCAGCCCTCCACAGCAGAGTGTGGGAGGAGGTGGCACCATAGAAGGGGCAGAGCTTTATCACTTTATCACTTAAGTCTATTTTTTTTCGAGCACTTGCTTTTTCAGGTATTACAGCACTTAGATATGAATCTGCCCTTGGGATCCTGATGATTTTTCAGGGCACATAAGCACCACACCTATGAGCATTACTCCAATTCTTTGTAGTATGCAGAGGGATTTGAGACACAGGTCATTGGGGAAGCCAGAAACATATGGTGATCATATCAATGGTGATCTTCTACTGAGAACCTGCACCTCCTGGGCAATGTGGTGTTGTTCTACAATACTCACTGTGTGATAAAAGTCAAAAATCTGTTTATCATGCAGGTGTACACTTGATGCACTGGGAATGTAGGTCATTCTGCAGTCATCTCTGGGTGTTTCTGTGTTGATCAAGTACACATGACTCTATGGTACATTGGAGAGAAAAATATCTTCCCTCTCTCCATGAATACTGACAATGCTGTGAAAAATGCTGGAGAATCCAGAGCCCACAGTGTGCCTGTGTTGATGGGAGTGGAAATCAGTGACAGCGTCACCGGTATTTCCTCTGGTCCTGCAGAAATGGTTGGTTGGGAAAGGGACTTTGACTAATTACTCCCAGAGTGCTGGAAGGCTTTCAGCTGAGCCAGGTGCTCCAGCCAAGCAGGATTTATCAGGTATGAACACTTGGTACTGTAGTACAACACCCAGTCATTTGTGATTGGATTTGGAGGCAAACAAAGACCCAAATAATAATAACCTGTGTCGATGGCAAATGCGCTGAACAATAAAGGGTAAAAATCACCTTCGTGTTGTAATTGACAACTCTGCCCTTCATCTGTCCCTTCCTCCTCCCTCTTTCCTGCACTCCACCTCTCCAGTGATGGATTAGGAGCACAATAAATCACGTGCAGCCAGCAATGAGCAGAGCAAACAGGGATTTGTAGCGGGGTGGTGCTGCTTTACACCAGCAGAGCACTCAGTGGAACACGCTCCAGATTCACACCAGCTCCGTGCCACTGAGTTCTGCTGCAGGAAGGACTGGCCACACACACCAGGAGCAGTGATGGCTTTGCAAAACATCAACAGTTGCACTGGAATTGCTGATAAATTGTCCACAGTGTTAATTTTAATGCTGGGTGCTTGTCTGCTTTTATGTTTTGACCCCAGCAGAGGATGAGGGTAGATAACAGAGAAAGTCTTGGTATAAACAAACAATCGTCTAGGAATGGAGCTGAAGAGGTGAGCTCAACCTTATAATTTGCTTCCTTTTTTTCTTTTTTTCTTTTTTTCTCATCTTGAACTAGAGGAATATGTGCCCAAAAAGCTGCTGGGGAAGTGGACAAGTGGGCTCTCAATATACCACTTTTCTGACATTGCTCAGAAAATTTCAGGCCTGTGGTGGTCAAAGCAGATCTTCACTGCCCTCTGGCCTCCTCTTTCACAATTTCCTGAGTCTTTTACTTGGCATGGGAGAAAGAAAGTCTTCCTTCTTCCTATCCAAAACAACAATAATAGTGAAATTCAGTTAAGATTGCTTAAGAATCCAGGGACTGATTTGCAGTGCCGAGCTCTCCTGCAAATGGCACTGTCAAAAAGACATTGGTTTCCACATTGACTGAACTGTGTAGCTGTCCTGGTCAATCCATGTTAATTAAATTGTTATCAATTTACTGAAATTTCCTTTTAGAAATGCTTGGGTTTGGATTTCTACTTTTTT